>JAXQQM020072728.1:0-96921 GCA_034641835.2 Pinus albicaulis | reverse complement strand
CTGCATCTGAAGGTTGGTTTGTGGTTACCTCGGGTATACTTTCCTTTTCCACAATTTCAAGGAAAACCTGAGTGATAACACCAACTTCCTTCAAATAAGCCGCTTCTCATGATGAATGGAAAGAAGCGATGCAGAAGGAGTATGATGCCTTGATAAAGAATGGCACTTGGAAGCTGGTTGATCCGCCTTTGGGAACGAAACCAATTGGCTATAAGTGGGTCTACAAGAACAAGTACAAAGCAGACGGCTCACTTGACAAGCACAAGGCCAGGCTTGTGGCAAAAGGATTCGCACAGAAAGAAGGAGTCGATTATGAAGAAAATTTTGCTCCCACAGCAAAATGGACCACCATCCGGACTCTCTTTGCCTTAGCAGCTCAGAATGGATGGAAAGTCCATCAGATGGATGTAAAAAAAACCTTCTTGAATGGAGATCTAAAGGAGAAAGTTTATATGTCCCAGCTAGAAGGATTTGTGATAAAGGGTCAAGAACACAAAGTTTGCAAACTTGTAAAATCCTTGTATGGCCTCAAGCAAGCACCACGAGCCTGGTATGAGAAATTGACCGAGCATCTTCTGAAACTTGATTTCAAACATTTTGATCTTGATGATGCAACTTTGTTTGTCAAGAAAGTTGGAAAAACAGTTGTATATCTTGTGGTATATGTAGATGATCTTTTGATAACAGGAAACAATGAGAGCTATATTGCATCCATGAAGAAAGAGTTGAAGAAAGGTTTTGAAATGATTGATTTGGGTCATGTTCATTACTATTTGGGTATTGAAGTAATTCAACATCCTAAATTCATATTTCTTTCTCAAAAGAAGTACATTGGAGATCTCTTGAATAAATTTGGCATGGATGACTGTAATCCCTTAACCACTCCAATGGAACAAAACTTGAAGCTCACATCTATTGAAGGGAAGGAATTTGAGGATGCAACTAATTATAGACGGCTTGTAGGAAGTCTTATCTACCTGACCACCACCAGACCTGACATTTCATTTGCTGTTGGAATCCTCTCAAGGTTCATGCAAAAACCTTGTGAAGGACATTGGTCTGCTGCAAAAAGAGTGCTAAGGTACTTGAAGGGGACTCAAGACTTTGGACTCAAATATACACGGGTAGGCGACTTCATCTTGACCGGATACTCTGATTCAGACTTTGATGGCGACAAAGAAACAGGGGTGTCTACTACAGGTTACACCATGAGTCTTGGATCAGGAGCTGTCTCATGGAGATCACGCAAACAGTCAGTTCCAGCAGATTCCACGACCGAGGAAGAATATGTGGCAGCAGCTGAAGAAACAAAGGAAATTGTGTGGCTCCGGAAAATCCTGGAAGATTTGCAGATGAAACAAATGTATTCCACTCCACTCATGATCGACAACACTTCTGCAATAAAGTTGGCCAAGAACCCAAAGTTCCATGATCGAACAAAGCACATCAATACAAATTACCATCTAATTCGACATCATGTTTAGGCCAAAACCATTCATCTACATCATTGTTCCACAAATGAGAAAACTACTGACATCTTCACCAAAGCACTTGGAAGAGAAAAGTTTGAAAAGTTCAGATTGATGCTTGGACTCACCAACATCCCTTCGGATTAAAGGGGGGAATGTTGACACCTAATCCTATGGATGGGTGTGCATAATTAATATTAGGAAATAAGGAAGGCCAAGAGTCATTGGGAGATGAATCCCAATAGCCTCACCTCCATGTATAAATCCATGTGCATTCTTCAGCTAATACACATTCTGATTTTGAGGAGTTACCTCCTGGTTTGACACATATAATGACTGACTTGCTATATTTTCGTGGTTTTGTTGTTGTAGTAATTTTTTACTAGACTCAGCTACAGAATGCAGCCATTCTGTAGCCAGTCACCTATTCTGCAGCTATCTTCATGTTTACATAGGTTACAGGTGTCACTTAGAGGAAAAATTCATATGGTTCAAATCCAGACTTCATCTACATCATTACTTGTCCTTTACGAAGTATGAGTAAAAACCTCCAAGTGCTTATGCACGTGGAAGAAATCAAAACTAAGAGGCAGACTTCTACCAGGACAAGAACTCTACAGATGTCTTCAGCAAGAGTACGAGGCTTCCACAAGAGTTCTAATTTGATTTTAATTGGGAAAGACACTTATCCCTATTTCCTCTCAAGGGTAGTTATGTATTTCTTTCACAAGAATGACTCGGGAGACCGAGAGACAGTTAGCTAGACTGATGTTTTGTTGTTAGATCTCAAAAGTCTGTAATACTCTGTTTCTAAAGTATTTTTCCTTTAATGAAATACATTCAACTTCATTGCATGATCTAAGGAAATTTTGAGGAGATTTGTATGCTAATCCGGTTGTAGAGTGCCCCTACTGCCCGAGAATCTCTGTGCATATTGTTTAGATAATTAACATTAGCTCTATTTCATTCCTAATTCAAACAGCTTTTTGAACTCTATGTTTTATGCTAACTTACATCGAGTGTTACAGCCAGTCTTATTCTTATGAATTATTACAAAATATCACTAACACTGAATGAGAGATAGCTGTAATATTTTAGAGATTAGTTGCATTTTAGTTCAGCTGTAATACTTCGGAGGTTAATTGCACTCTAGCTAAGTTCTGTTCACTATATTTCAAGTTTGATTGATTGCATTCTAGTTCAGTTCTGTTAAATGTATTTTAAGTTTTATTAGTTAGTTGTATTCTAGTTCTGTTTCATTAGACTTCAAGGCCTTCATTATTTACAAACTACTCTTGTTATTAATCTCTTCCAACACATCATCATATGGACATGAATTAGTGATATCAGTTCGAGGCCTTGACTATTCTGCAATTTCTTATAATTCTACAAATAGCCTTTTTCTAAAACTATTCCAAAAGATTTCTAACTCTCGAATGAGGCTTAGTAGTGACAATTTGAGTTGCAGAATGGATTAATTTCAGTGTCATAAGTTAATTTAGAGTAGGGTTCCTTACTATGCTACAGATAATCTTTTCCAATTGTGTTCCAACAAATTTCTAACCATGGATGAGATTTTTGTGATATTGTAAGTTGTTGTTTATTTAGAAGAACCTCATTGCATTAAGCTTATCCTTTTCTCAAGCTATTCCAACATACTTCTAATGAATGAATTGGACTGAGTTCATGTTATGAGTTATTTTTATTTCTTGACAAGTTTTTCATTTTCTGTTCTTAGGTGCCATACATAGTTTAGAATAGCCTTTGCTCTGTGACCAATAACTTCTCTTTGTTAAACACTTAGTTATTTTCCTCTTAGCATAAAAACACAAAACCAAAAAAACTAGAAAAAAACTAAACACAACGAAGTAGGGAGCAGATACCTAGGCACATATAGTGCACTTCACTTCAACAGTTTACTAGCCCTGGTTGACAATTTATGACATCAATTTAGGAACACAAAGTTGAGCAGACACAGCGCTGCAATTGGAAGTAGAGCTTGGCCTCAAGCCTGATAGTGGATCAAATCAGAAAATACTCCTCCAATAATCCTCAAAGGAAGAGCTTAAATCCCTGCATAGGAACTTCAAGTGCTAAGAAGCACAATTCTCTACTAAACGACAAAGAATAGTATTTATATACGCAGACGAGATACTCAGAAATATAATCAATCGACAACCTTTTCTTGTTGCCTTCCCTTTCCTTTTATAATATGAAAGCCTTTGAAAACCCTAAACCACCTTGATGAATTAGCTCCTTTCACATGAGGGGCCTTCTTCTAGAACCGTGTTGTCCCTTCATGATATACATTGAACCTAGACAGCACTGTAGATTTGGTCAAACCCCTTTCAGACCTGTAAGTGATTTACTTACATGGCCCTAGTTTATCTGTGTTCACATGGGCATTGATTTATTCAGTCTTTTCAGGAGTTTTACATGTCCTCTTTTATTCATTTATTCATGCAATAGAAAGTAAAACAAAAATGAAGATTCCTCTTAGCTTAGGCTAAGTAGGAATATTACACACCACAAGCAGCTTTTTTTCGGTCTTTTTCATTACATGTGTTACTGTTCAAGAAATTTTCATTCTTATAAAGGAATATGGCCATGAAGAAGAAACAAAAATGAGGTTCATGTGTAAGATATGAACCTATGGATCTCATTCTTCTCAATGAAGACCCCGGCTTTGCAGAAGACTTCACCAACGTTGGATGCCTCAAATTCTGTAAAAAACTTCAAGGTTTTCATGCTCAGGTATCAAGGGATTTTGCAGTCAATTTCATAGGCACAACTTCGAAGGTGGGGTTTCTAAGTTTTGTAGTGTCACCTGATACCATTTCTCAAGCCACAAAGATACCAAGAGAGGGTGAAGAGTGGTTCAAAACCACCATGTTCAAGATGCAGAATTGTGTTAAATTTATAAAACCAGAACACATTGGAGCAGACATGACATCTGGAATTCCAAGGAGCTACATAAAAGAGAACTACTCCAAATTTTTGTTTGTGATTCAAAAGTACTTTACTTGTGAGAGTAGATTTCATATGGTCTACCTATACCATTTCAGGATTTTATTGAACTTCACTTGTAAGTAGTCTCTTGATCTTCCATTTTTATTGTTTAGTAGCTTAGGGAAAATGTCTGACAAGGTTCAGGCCAGGGCATAAAGAAGTGAGACCTCAATTTTCCACCATGGATTGATTAAATTCTTGGTGTTGGAGGAGTTGAAGAAATTAAACAGAGACTGGGCTACCTTTATTTTCCTCAGTGATTATATGGTTGACTCAATAACACCCAAGAGAACTCCAAAGTCAAAAGATACTCCTTCAAATAAAAATGACAAACCTGTAGCTGAGACAGAGGGTGTCAATGAAGAAAATATATACCCCATTATAGAGTCAATGAATATTAAAATAGAGCTTGTAGAAGAGGATGAAATTCCGTAGCCTTCACCTACAAGTAGCAAACAAAAGATTAGTAAGCAAGGCCACAAAAGGAAAACCCGAAGTCAAAAAATTGGGAAAGGAAACCTTGAAGACATTATTGAATCTATAGCTATTGAGGAGACTCTAGTGGTCAGAGCTGAAGATATTAAAGGTGAAAAGAAGAAAAATAAAGGTATGGCTGCTAAAAAGCTTGATTTTGTAGGAGAAGATGCAGGTTTCATATTTCAGCCAAGGAAACTACTCATTGGGGTGAAATTTGCAAAGAGTGTCATGTAAAATAAGAAGATAGAGAATAATGACATAGGAAAGTAGCTGATCAACGAATATATTATTGATTTGTCTCCAACAACAGAGGAGATCATTGTGTAAAGGAAAGGTAAAGAGAAAATGGTTGAGAAAACTGAAGTACATGTGTTAAAAGAGAAGTTAAGAGAGGCTATAGAAGAGATCACTGAGACCAATTTAGATTTGCAGGAAGCCAAGGTAGATAGATATTTGAAGGAATATTTCAAAGAAAAAGTAAATTAGAAGCTAAATCAGTATGATGAATCATTAACCAATGCCAAGAAACTACTGAAAAGGACACTTTTTTTGGGAAGGATAATGAAGCACACCAGAAATAGAAATTTATGGTTACAATCTGAAAGAAAGAAGCTCAAAGGCCAGGTCAAAGAACTAGAGGATCAAATGCAGATGATACAATTAGAGTGAAAGAAAAGAGGCCTTAAAATCACAGTTATAAATGAACTTGAAGATATTCAGCCTCCTACTACTAAAGGTGAAGCTCCCAAAGATTGAAGAGTAGACCTAATACATTTTCGACATTTTTGCAACATTTAGAAATCAACATTTCCAGATATAAAGGCAAAAGTTTTAAGAAAAGGGACAATTTTGAGTTTTCTGCCAATTGGGAAATTCCGTAGCAAACCCCATGCTTGAAGCCCAGATTTCACTACAAAATTGTTGTAGGTGATGTTTTTCTTAAAATCATGTATACTGTCAAAAGTAAGGTGGGAAAAATGTTTCATTTAGCGCATTTGGTTCAACAAACATCTCCAAATTAGAAAAGAGAGCTAACAGGTGGCACAGGTGGTTGAACTCAATTTTCTACAAAATCATGCTACGAAACTGCCTTGATTCCCCTGTTTTTGTAGCAAGCAACATTTCATAGAAATTTTGTGTTTTGGGGGTTCATTAGAGTTCATCTAGCCACGTGGATAGTTTAAAGAGTATCAGTGGAATATTCTGGTGGAGTTTTGGTCTTCGACAAGGCTATCTAGTTCACTAGCTCGGCATGAAGACAATTAACAAATATCATGACACCATTTCCTTAAAAATAGGATGATTATTTTCTTAATTTAGTGGGGGTATTTATGCCTTGATTATGGTTAGTGCCACTCGAGAAATTAAGTATTTTTTATGTAATTATGTGGTATTTTCAGTTAGTGAATGTAATAGATAAGTGGAATAGTCCTAGTAGGTCTCTAAGTCATAAAGTCAATAGGTGTCATTTTCATTCCCATGTATTTTTATTCTTGTTAAGATAGGTGTCAGCAAAAGTAGTTCGATGATCTAGCCATGTAGGAAGATCCAATGTAAGGTGACTAAGGCCTATTAATAGGTAGAATTTCAAAGAATTCAAGGTTGAATGATGTTATTTTACACTACTACTATTGTAAAAAAAAATTAATTAGTAATATACAATGGTTGTTGGCTTTTTCTTCACCTAATATTCATCTGATGTTTTCATGAATACTTGCCCTATGTATCTTGCTATTTTGATTTTAGTATTTTAATTTTTGATTACTCAGAATTCATGTACATCATGATCTGACTTCCTTCAAGCATTATACTATTGTATATCTGTGTGTGTTTTCCTTTCATTAAAACATCCACATGCCTTAGCTTCCACAAAGAGAACCATGTCACTGAGTTTCCTAGCACTGACTCCATAAGCCCAATGGTAGTAAGTTTTAGTGTCCCGTAACTTGGCAGATTGGTAAACCAAATGACAGGGTAAAATCAGACCAAGCTTTGGAGTCCTAGGACCTAGCCTTCCTGGACTCAGAGAGGGCTCTCTCTATTATGCAAAGGATGTGAACTTGTTCGCTTTGTGCGTTTGATTTTAGGCTAGTTGTTAAGTATGTTTCGGTTTTTATTGGGTTTTTGAGGTAAACTGATCAAAAAGGACAAATAGAAAGAGATTTCATCAAATCAACAGGGCTATGGGGTAAGATAAAGTCAAGACTATCTAAATGGTGGACAAGGTATTACTGCAGGGCCGATTTAGTCAAGGTAAATGGGTTCTTTGGGTGAAAATGAAGTGAAATGAACATTAAGTTTGTGAAAGGCAAAGAGATATTAAACATATATAGTTTTAAAGCAGGTATTCATGAGGTAGGGAAAACCATAAATCTCTATGAATAAAACTCAAACTGATACATATGAAAGATAAACAATCCGGTGATACATAGAAGCATAAGAACCTATAACTTTAGAAAATCACATTCAGTTGTTTGGGAAAACAAATAAGATAAACAAACAACTCAATCTATGAAGAGGGAACTCCTAAAAGACATATCTTGAGCTATCAGGAACTCTGAAATAAGTTTGCAAGCATGGAAAAATGGAAAGATCGAATGAGACCTCTTTGACTTAACTAAAACAACCAATATTTCATAGAAAGATTTCAGAAATTGAGTTTTGAGAAAATATAAGTAAGCAGGGCATACCTTAAATCATAGAAGATAACAAAAAATACTGACCATAAATGAAATAAATAAAAATTTCTTGATGGACCTAAAGGGCAGTTAAGAATCCTTTAGAAATGATCAAGAAGAGGAAAACATCAAAGCTGTAACATGCAGGATGTTTGAGGTGCTTCCATGAGCATGTCTCAACATATAATTTTCTGATATACATCAAATGAGAATTATTGAACATTAATGAAAAAAATGAAACATAAACAAATCAGAGAAACATCACCATTCGCCAAGCCATGGAATCTTGCACACAATGCTCCTCCACCATCAAGCCAAGCAAGACATCATCCACCTCATAAAACAAGTATTTCTTCCAAGCTCATAAAGCTATGTATTTCTCTCAATATAACAAGTTCTGCCTCTTTCTTACAATGAATCCTCTTGTTTATATAAGCTAAAGAGGAGGAAACCCACCTAGAGCAACTAGAACGCCATTGGCCAAAATCAAACATCTAAAACTATCCTTGAGGCTTAACAAAGTCCAAGGCACAAAATATCCTTCAAAAATATCTTTTTGGACCAAAATAGAAAAGAAGAATCACTTTCAAGGCCTGACACATAAGATAAACTTTCCTAACGCACATTTGGTCCACTCGTCACTCAGAGAACTTCTTTTCAGTAAAATCTACAGGATCCTAGCACCAGAAAAAGTTTGTTTTACAGTGTAGTTTTGGCAGATTTCTTGATGTAGAAATGAGTCCCGTGATGGCTGCTTGGAAAGCTACGGGTGTCTAATTTCCAAAAATACTTGATTTTTTTCAATCTGATGCCTAGAAGTCAGTCAAAAAGTAGAAACAGTGAAAAGCCCAGTAGTGTAGCACCTGCTGATATTAGGGGCATAAAGTAAGAAATGGTTGTTTTTGGCTTTTTTGAGAGAACAAAATAGCTTCATTTGATCTGAAAATTTCTGAGCATGTTCCTTTGATGTCAATAAATCCAAAAATATATTTTTATTCAACTGAGGATGCTTCGAAAAAAAGTTAAGGCACCCATGATTTTATGATTTTAGGCCTAAAATTCACAAAAAACAAGAATGTGTCCAAAAATGCCCAATTTTGGTGAGTAAACCCCTTAAGGGTTTTTAGAAACATGAAATGAAGCTTGATCAGGAATTCTAAGCTGGGATATGCCTTTTCAACGTTTTTTCGTCGAGTGCCTCCTTTGTGCAGCTTTTTGTTTCCTTCGGGCAAACTGATTCAACTTCTTGTAGTGCTCAGTCATTCTCCTTTGTAGGCCCAAATCCTTGTTAGATTTTCCCAATTTGGTTTCCAAATGTTGATTTTCCCTCTCAAGCCAAGACTCTTTATCATTCTCAATTTCTTTGGCAAGGAGCTCCGTAAGAGGGTACTTCTGTGTGAGAGCTGATTCTTCTTCTTTCTGCTTTTGCAATGCCCTTCTAAGACCCATGGTCTTAGGTCTCTTTCTTGTCGGCCCTTCTTCTTCATCATCTTCAGAATACTCACCCATGTATTCTTCTAGCCTCACTATTGAATTTTGAGCTTCCATTCTGTATTTGAGTGCCTGGGCCTCAAATATTTCCATATGTCCACTCATTTGATTATTTTGCAATTGCAAATAGTGGATGATGACTTTTGACCTTTCTAGGATATTTTCCAAGTATTTAATCAGAGCCTCCCGGTTTTGCAAAAGAGATCTAAGAATACTGGCCTCATCATCTTCAGCATCATTTTCTATTTGTATTATGTCAAATTCCCTTTCATGCTCATGGCTACTCTCTTTCTGTTCAATATTCTCTCTTCCCTTGCTTTTAATGATTTTCTTTCCTCTGGTTTTCTTGGGCGATTCTACATTGCTCTTCTTTGGAAATTTTCCTCTACTCCTTAGTGCCCTAGTGATATTGCTAGTCACTGCTTGAATGGTTTTTTCCTTGTTGTTTTGGTGTTTTTAGCCTTTGCTACTTTTGATGAAGGAAGCATGGCCCCTTGCCTTGGAGAGGTAGTAAACACATGCTCTTGGCTTTGTTGATGATGAGTGAGAGGAGTTGATACATGGGCTTGTTTAGTTTGGTCTCCTACAGCCTCAGGGCTATCCTTTTCTCCAAAAAAATTCTCTATTTGCACTTCTTTGTTACTTTGTTGTGGGGAATATCTTTTTTCATTAAATTTTATATTTGTAATGAAATCATCATCAAGAGTAATCTCAGAAATATCATGCTCTTTTTATGTTTGGTGAGATATGTCTAGGTCTGCTATTTTTTCCTTTCCAAAACTATCTTTGCCTTCATCCATCTTCTTGTTGTCATGACTATTTTTATTACTTCCCTCTTTGTTGTGACTACTTCCATTATTTTCATCTTGACCTTGGTCTTCAAAGGTGTCACTGTTTTTGATGTTTAGGCCTTGACTGTTTTGACTGTTTGAGTTACCTCTTTCCTCATCAAATTTGTTTTCTTTACTGAGCTTTGAATTATTTGCTTCATCATTGTCACTATTTTCAATGTTTCCCTAATGTGGGATGCCTTCATCATGATCACTATCTTCATTTTCTCCTTGTGGGCTGCCACCTTCATGATCACTGCTTTTATTTTCTCCTTGTGGACTGCCTGCCTCATCATGCTTTCCTTTCCCTCTAATGCTGCTCTTATCACTTTATTGTTCTTTGTCACCATCACTTCCTTGTTTGCTTTTACTAAATTATTCCTTCTCACTTTCATCTGTGGAGGATGGTTTTTGTTGGGGAGTGGACTCATGAGAAGAAGAGGAAACATAGGGTTTGGAGGGCAAGGAATGAGCATGAGGAGGGTCTCAGGATGAAAATGGCCTAATTTGTAGTGTCATAGAAGATGCAGAAGTGAAATCAAGGTGAGAGATGAAATATTCCCAAGGGATGCCTTTTTATTTCAGCTGGTGAAGGATAATAATCTTAATGAGAGAGTGATGGAATAAACTTGCTTTCTACTGAGCTAGGGGCTTATTTTTAACAATGGAAGACATCTTGTCTATACTTTTTCACAGGAAAAAGGGTAGGTTTAGCAACTTAGCTTTTGTGAAATGCATAAGTAGTCTGATGTGATAGGAATATACTCGAGAGAATCTACCTTCATAAGTGAAAAAATTCATGATTATCTTCATGAGGACTGCATAGTCATATAGCAAGTGTGAAAAAGGGAAGATGGAGCTGCATGCATCTTGAAGATTTGGTTTTAGAAAAGGCTGATAGTGGCTGAGGTCAAGGTATGATTGTTTGAACCACTCCTCTCCTATGTTAGGGATTTTGGTTGCTTTAGAAACAGCTCTAAGAGTGAGTTCAAAATCTAGACCTGCTATGTGAACTTGCTTTCCATCCAATATCAGGGTAAAAATATCAGTTAAATAAGGGTGGCTAGTGACCTCTAGGTTTCTACTGCAAAAATCAAAGCAGCCTACCTCTTGAAAGTAGGACAAGACTGAGGGAGAGGCAGTGATTTCTTGAATAGTGTTCGGCTCAAATCTGTTATGCTGACCTCCCTTTTTAACCTTTCTCTTTAGAGGCATTTTGATTTTGCTGTCTCTCCCCAAATTTCAAATAAACAACCTTTCAAATGTAATAGACACTTTTTCTTCAAATTGGCTTGAACTCCAATTTATCTTTCAAAAACAATTTTTTTTTAAGACCAGGAATGCTGAGGGGTAAAAGACAATTAAAATACCTCAAAAAATTCTTTTCTGTGATGAAAAAACCAAACTGGGTACAAACAATTTAATTCGAGCCCCAGTAAAAAATGGGCACGTAACGTCTGCACGCTGGACTGTTGTGGGTGCCAAGAAGAACTCTGCATGAGGGTCGGGCATTGAAACGTGTTGCACTAGTATACAGGCACATTGTTCCCTTTGTATTTTTCTTCAGTAAGCTGCTACAGGCACGTAGCACTTAGGCACAGGCGCGTCGCATCTTGGAAAATGTGCACGGAGTGTTTGCCAAGGAACTAGAAAAACCCCCTCCGTTTTCCAATCAATAAAATGAGGATAAGATATGCCCATTGAGGGCTTTTGTGCCTTTTGAAATGCTTTTATGGCATGTAGTCGTCCTTTTTTATTTTTCAAATAGTTTCATTTAAACCTTTTCCTCCCTATTTTGTTTTTAGAAAAACAAAAGGTGACTATTTTGCCTTGTGCGAAAGTTTATTTTACTTTCTTCTTGGTGCAAGGGTTATTTCTATGCTTTGAAATTTTGCAAATTTTGACCTCCATCCTTCTTTTAAGGAGACAGCTTATTTCAACACCTTTGCACCCTCTAATTATTATTGAAGGAGGTGCTCCCTGTACTCTTTGATGTCTATTACACTTCTACACAAATTCTATGAAACAGTTTTGAAACATTTTTCATTGTGGGGTATTTTTAACCAAAATTTTTCAAACAGTGAAACCAGTTTGAAAACCATGCACTCTCTTCTTATATATGAAAGAGGTGCCACTTTCTTTGGCTTTTTAAAGGTAGTTTCTATAAAAAAATTCCTCTCTATTTTTAAAATGAAGGAGGCCCTTTAAAGCTGTCTTTTCCCTCTACTTGTCATTGAAGGAGGCTTCTTTAAAACTATGTTTTTGCCCTCTGCTTATAAATTGAAGGAGGCCTCTTTAACACTGTGTCTTTGCCCTATCTCTATTTATCAAATGAAGCTTGAGCCTTCTAAACAAACTTCTTGTGTTATGCCCTATCTCTTTTTATCAAGTGAAGCTTTAGCCTTCTAAACAAACTGTTTGTGTTATGCCCTCTGCTTATCACTTTGAAAGAGGCTTGTTAAACACAAACTGTTTAGGCCCTCTCCTCATGATTGAAGGAGGTGCCTCATAAAAACAAGTGATTTACATCTACTTATAATTGAAGGAGGCAATTCAAATGGTTTATCCTTTATCAATCTGTATGATACATGTTTCTTGTAGAAATTTACTATGGAGATAATGAATAGGTAAGATATTTCAAACTCCAACATATCTGCTTTGTGTCTCTTAGGTTAAATCTCTTTTGTAGTAGCTTTAGCTTCCATTTTGATGACAAAATTTTTGATGATTTAGAGTCTAGGCTATAGGGGTATAAAAAAAAGGAAGGTGTTCCCTTTTTATGCTTTTCACTTTGATGCTTAAACTGTTGGAAGTCTTTTGCCAGAAAACTAACATACCTAGCCTCATAAGACTGTTTTTCAGAGTTGTGCCCATATGTTTGGGAAGAATGTGAAAATGTCATTGTGAGTTGACATGAAGTGCCAGAGGCAGTAAATTCCCAACCTTTGTACTAATTTTTCCAAGATGGATGATTCTTTGACTTTCTTGGTGCTTTGTGTTTGCAGGGATGAATCCTATAGGTTTCCTTTCTCTTTGAAATCTTCATTTTCTTTATTTCCCAACAGTCAACTGTTCTAGCTTTGAAAACTTTCCTTGAAGTGCCCCTTTGTTTAGAACTTCTTATTGCCATCTATTCTAGCACCCCTACAGAGATGCATTGATAAAATCTCTTTAACCATTGGAGACCCTTTCTATGGTATCACGATGATAATGTTTGAAAATTCACTTGATCGCTTTTCTTCGAACATAGGACCTTCTTACTCTATTTCTTCCTGAATTTGAACCTTATAAGCTTTGTTGAAACAAAACACAGTGACCATTTTGATGGTGTATGACCTAGGGGTAAACAAGGGTTTTGTTTTTCCAGATAAGAAGAGAGGATGGATAACTGATATTAAAAACAAGGTTTTTGACTAGAGATATTCTTCTCAAGATACTTACCCTAAACACCATCACCTAAACCTAGACAATTTGTCATAATTTCTAAAGGACTTCTTGGGCATAGTCATGTCATAATATGGGAATTTAAACAGTGAGAGGGGAGGAGACAACTTTGTCCTATGCTTGACAGTGAGTTGTGTGAAAATAGGGGATTTTGAATATTCAGAGATACAAGGCTTATGACAGTTATGGACAGGGGAGTTTTATCAAGACTGAAACTTGATGACCACTTCTAACATAGTCTGCAAGAGAGGAAAAATTGACTGTTTGAAATTCTAGAGGAAAAATTGACTGTTTGAAATTGGTTTCTAAAAAACCTAGGCAAGGCATATAGTCATCACAACAGGCAAAAATACTGATGAATAACAGTGGCTCCATTTGGGGAGGGTAGCTCCTTTACGAGAGGTGTCCAGAATTGTAGATATATGGCTTATGAAGACCAGTGCCTCATCCATTGGCGCAAATTTCTCTTTTTATTGATGCTTTTCCTGAAAATGATGCTTTTTGACAAATTGATAGCATGATTAGCATCAACCTCATCTCTACTTACCCAGCTATTTTTCCTAACATTTTTTCTTCTTTGGGTGCACTTGGACTGGTAAACCCTTGACATGATATTTTTAAAAGAGAAAACACTATCTACTTCTACACTTATATCTTCCAAGAGTTCGGATTAAACTGATGAACTCCTTTGATTCTCTACCTATACTAGATCAACTGTCAAGATTAAGCTGTTTGATAGGATTTCATTCGCTAGACTAACATGGAATTGAAAAATGATCAAATTAGGATTAGACAATCTGATTTGTCATGTGTTTGTGGCATAAAGATAAGCTACACACAAATTTTGTTTTCGTACAAAATGAGATTTAGAAAAATCAAGGCTAGGATACATAGTTTTCTTTTCATCCCTATTTTTCTCTTTGGTTCTGTTTTGAGCATGTGGAACCAACATCTTTGTTTCCTAATATAATTTCTTTGATAAGTCAAGCTTTCATAGTTTGACTATCATTATTTTTCACTAACTTATCAGCAATCAATTAAAAACAGGCTCAGTTATGATTAGGCTATATAACTGAAAAAGACATCTTTTGAGCACTAGCAGTGGCATTTAGACTTGTGCACTTTCAGCATGACTATTTTTTGGGTATGGGGTTGTACCGTTTCTTTAGAATCTGCCCTCTTTTTCTACTTTTCTTGTTGCTTTTGTGTTTTCTATTTTTCTCAAAACAAACTGAAAGAAAGATGCTCATGGGGCTGAGCTTATTTTTCATGCCTATCTATTCTAATCTAACCTATATATGATAGAAATTTATTTAGTGAAATCTCTTTTCCAACAAAGAAAATCAAGCAGATGATTCCATGAGGGATTTTGTTTCATCTCTTCGATGATGCTAAAGAAATTAAAAGGCCACTTCCACCTCACTTGTTTTCGGATAGTAGTGCTTAAGTTTTTTCTCACACTTTGCAACAAATTGTTCATGGTAGAACATACTCCTTGCTCATATTTCTCAAGGAAAAAAAAAATGGATCTTGGAATAATACCTTATCTAGAGGATTTGAGACATAAGATCCATTCAAGACTACTCGTTCTTTTACTTGGCTATGTTTGGGACTCTCTTGGGAAAGAAACTCTTCCCCTTTCTCATGATCACTTAAACTATCAGACTCATCATATATTGCAGTGTAGTCCTCTTGCCAAACTGATGTGTTCTGATTTAGTGGACTGAAAACTGCGTGAAGGTCATCATGTTGATGAGCAGGGATACACTTTGGTAGTAAATCCTCTTGAGAGGGTAGTGCAACAACTCTCATGTGATTATCAACTTCTATTTCTTCATCTGCAATTTGTAACTCAATGGGAATTGGTGGCTGCAAATCTGGAGTTAAGGAGGATTCCATGTCCAAAATTATTTCCTCAACCATTTGAGGAAAAGGCTTCTCATTGACAACTTGCTCAAGAATTTCATCATCCCCCTCAACCTCATCATCAAAGCTAAAAGACTGCTGATTTCCAATTATGTGAAAGTTACTTCTGATGGACTAAAGTGAAGTAGAGAAAAGAGTCAGAGACTCTTCACTTAATTCCAAACTCTCAAGGCTTTCCTCATCAGTGTCATAGCTGACTTGTCTTGGCTGATTGATGCTTTCAATCTGATGATAGTGAACTTCATCCCACAAATCAACTGTTGATGGCTCTGCAAGGTTAGCTTCTGCTTGGATATCATAATCATCAGTATATTGATCAAACCTTGGAGAATCATTAATATAAGTAATGTCACCAGCCATACATATTGGACTATCAGATTGTTTCTCTTCAAATTGATTTACAAATCTATGTTCTGACTTATGGTATGCAAGATTAAAGGAGAATGATCATAAAATTTTTGGTCATATGAAGTTTTAGAGGCTTTCTGCATGTTTATGAGTTGATATATATCCTCTTTAGTTAAAAAGGTAGGCATTTTTATCTTTCTTTGGATATAACTACAATAATCCTCTTTCTCTTGGGAAAGCTGATTTAGAGGATGAATGTCTTTTTGGGACTTACCTAAGAGAGATGATGAATCATCACTTGTGTCTTTAGAGAGATACTATGGGTTCTCTTTCATTTCTTGATTGGTTTCATCGTCAACCAAATCTTCTTGATGTTCGGGATAATAAGCATTGGATTCATGAGTTGCCTGTGATATATTCTCAGGAGGCCAATTTGCTTGTATAATCTGAAATGAATCAAAGCACAATGGTAGAGATCCTAAAGGTTTTGTTTTTTCTTCCATTTCAGATTTGATTTCATCTTGTTGTAGCTAGAAACAACCCCCCTTCTTATTTAGTATTAGTGATAATACTAAATAAGCGGGGACCCTTAGTCAAAAAATCCAAAAAAATCCAAAAAATCAATTAATGCTTGTTTTTCCCTTTTTTCAATAAAGCTTACTATCATAAGACTTAGGAGAAAGTTCCTTGAATAATCCAAAAAAATTAAGTTGTATGATAGCATAGATAAAAATCATTCTTTGGAGAATATCGCATCGCAAAAGAATAAAAAATGCCTCTTTAACAAGCGGAATTCTAAAAAATTGCGATACGAAAACTACGTGCTAAAAATAACATTCATCGCATCGCAAAGTTTCAAATATCATATACTAAGAAACCTGAAATCACTGATGTGCGATAACATTTATCACAAATCGTATTTCGCAGAAAATACATTAATGGATGTTTGTCATATGTTATATTTTGCGATATTGCGATCTTGCGATATTGCGATATTGCGATTTCGCGATGATATAATATTTGCACTATTATGATGTTGCGATTTTCCGAGATTGCGATTTGCGATTTTACGATCTTGCGATATTGCGATTTTGCGATATTGCGACATTTCGATTTCGCAATGTTACAATATTGCGTTATCATAAGATTGTGATTTGCGAAGATTGCGATCTACGATATTGCGATATTGTGAAGCAAATCACAGATCGCATTATCACAGATTCTTAATGATCGTTGTACGAAGAATCTCTCCATAAATCAAGACTCCAATATGCACTTTAAATTTTAATCAATAAATTGATTGTCACTCATTACTGAAAATGGTTTCATTCTGATTAAAGAAATCATTCCACGTAATGTGATATATTTCATAGCTCTTCAGCATTTAAAACTTGTCGTCACATTTTTCATATCATTACTCTCACTTAATTCGTAAACTGCAGGCGCGAAGAACAGAGGACTATACAAAGCGATATTCAGAGTATTATGGGAAAGAAGGACAAAGCTCTGAGTTCTGAAAGAAAAGAGATGGCGTCCTTGTACACAGACACCGCCTGCAACAAAGACGCTGGTATCACTACTTGGGATGGTATGCATAATATTCTTGAAGAATAAAACCCCAGAGTAATGGAGGTTGCAGCTACTGCAGGATCACTTGGATCTTCCGAAGCATCTCTTATAGAGCTAGCTTGTTCATTTTTACACCGGATAGCTGCAAGACCTAAAAATCTTCCATACACAAACATGATTAAATGGGTGCTGGATAGTACTGATATTACAGACAGACAGTTCAAGACTCAGGGGAAAGAACTCATCGGTTCATTTACTCCAAAATATTTAAGGCTTATGTATCATTTGCCGGAGCAACGGGAAACCTACAACAAACAGTTCATAGAAACGTTTGCCAAATAAAATGAAAACTTGGCAGAATGCACCAAGGAGTGGTCCAAAAGAGACAAACCATTGAATAAAGATAAACATGGTATGTACAGCACTGTTTCTCTCACTTCTCCATATTGTTTTGCTGCTGCTATGCTCTGTAGGCTTTTTGGAAAGCCTGAAATCAATAAGTTTTCATCCGAATGGCTTCCGTTATTGAATGCTGCTGTTAATGCTACTATTGTGGATTGGGATAAGATATTATCTAATAACTTAGCCACGGCTATTTTTAATTATCGATCTAAACGAACTGTCTCTCAGAGGATTTATCCTCCTTTTTACTTATCTGCCTATGTGATGGATTCAATCTGTTATGTTTCTAAGTTTCCTTCAATGGGTTGGCAATGGACAATTCAAGATCCCCTACCCATTCATGTTTATCATAAAGAATTGTGGGATTCAAATTTCATTCCTCATTTATACAAGATTTTCCATGGCATCATGTTGCCCCTGTACAGAACATTGTATAATAGGGGTGCTCCAAGGTTTTCCCCTGAAGCAGAAGTAGACATTATCCCTGTCGCAAGATGGTTTGGTGAAGAATTGTTTACCTATGTTAGGGTTTTTGGAAGTTTTGCTTCTCCGCATGTTTTACCTTTGTATGTTCCGGATAAACTACTGGCCTGAGAAATTGCATATCAAACCTACGGAGAGGGAGGTTTCACAAAAGAATTAAAGGATAAAAAGAAAGCCATCTGGCCACAATTTCCTGTGGCCTGCGGAGCATTTTAATTATTTGATGTTGGTCATGCATTTAAAGAAGTAAACAATATTACATTTTTACAATTGTTCAAGTTTTCAAGAATTCTATTCGACCCATATGATGTTGTTAAGAATTTCACCACTGTAATCAAGGTAAGAGTATTTTCTAGAGAAGAGGATATTTTTGATGATATGTTCCAAGAAAAATGCACATTTAAAGAGATTCTATATTCAGCTCAAACATGTTTTTCTCCAGAAGAGTTCCAGGAATTTAAGATGTACAGAGAAAGGAGGTTGACCACTATTCCTTTGGATAATTTGCGCTTGGAACCCTTAAGGGAACCAACTCCTACTGTCAGTCTCAGTGGCAGTTCAGGTACAGAAAGGTCTAAGTCAAAGTCCGGAAAAGAAACTTTTGAACGTTCTAAAAAGTCTGATAATGACCAGGATAAAATTGAAGGGTCAGTAAAGGATACTTCCCAATCAAAAGAACTTTCACAACAACAGATTTCAACCACTCCGTAGTTAAATCTTCCCCCTCTCATTGTACAGCAACCATCCATCAAAACTGAATTGGATAAGGAATGGAAAACATTTAATGATTTGATTAATGTTGAAGGACAGAACAAACGGACTCTTGTAAGTAATGTATAGACAGCAAAAGGTTTAGTTACAGGAATAAGTGGCAATGTCATAGAAATAGAACATATACCCATTACCCCCTCTTCTCAGCTTGTACTTGAAATAGAGGAAATTCCTCCTCTGGATATATTATATAGTCCACAACATAAAGCAGTAGTAAGAAAACAAAGGAAGAAAAGGAAATTAGAAAGTGTAATCTCTCATGATGCAGAACAATTGGATGTTTTATGGCAAGATCTTACTACTAATCCAACTGAAAATCTTGCTAAACTATCTCAGATTATAGGAGCATATTCCTCTGTAGCTATCGATAAATTATCTGAAGTACAACAATTACTGAATGAAAAAGAAGATCAAATACAGGTTCTACAACAACAGCTGCAACAAGCCAATGCTAACAGTGAAGCACAAAAACAACTTGAAAAATTACAACAGGAGTTTCAACAAATGCAAGTTGGATATCAGAAAATTTTAGCCAAAAAAGAGAAACAACTACAAGTTATGCAAGAGATACACAAAGATGATCCCAAGCTCACATAATTTACTACAGAGTCTATTTCCTTAAATAATCAACTACTGTAGCAACAGGATATATTATGCCAAAAAATTTCACAGTGGAGCCGTTTTTTTCAAGAAAGTGATAAAATCACTAATCATGTCATAGAATTATGACATGATTATGATTTAACTAATGAAAGAGTTACTAACTATTTGACTTGGAAAAAGACAGAGGATGGAAAAAGGGCAGGAGCACCAATCATTAATGACAGTCATAAAGAAATGCTCTTCAATAATTGGGATGCACAGATCAAAATTGCAGAACAAGCAGCGAAAGAAGCGGCTACAACAGCAAGAAATATTACTGATTGTGTAAATGAAAGTTTCCACAAGGCTAATTTGATTTCAGAAACTATTCCAGGATACCTACCACAAGCACAACAACTGCAGACAGAATGGAAGCAGAAAGCTGAATAAAAAGCAGAATCGATTAAAGGATTGACAAAGTTAAATTGGGATTCGTACTGAGCATTTCTGGTAAAACCACACAGTCAATGTAGCTCTCTCAATTGCATCATCAATTCTACCGAGAAGATGGCACCAGCACTCGCC
Source organism: Pinus albicaulis (assembly GCA_034641835.2). Lineage (NCBI taxonomy): Eukaryota > Viridiplantae > Streptophyta > Pinopsida > Pinales > Pinaceae > Pinus > Pinus albicaulis. The sequence goes on along the minus strand of JAXQQM020072728.1, from coordinate 76,857 downwards.
GATTCCATTTTCTCAGGACAATTAAAATCTGAAGTCGGCCAGCCTCTTCTTCTCAAATCAATGTTGAATGCTTGCAAATTCAAAGATGAAATTCATAAGTAGTTAGTTAATAGTTTTAAATTTTAGATTTAGTATTAGTTTTACTTTATTTTTTCCTAGAAAAAGGATAGTCATTTAAACCATATCCTACATTTTTTTAATAAGTTATTTTTATATTTAGTTAGTAGTATTTAAACCCTTCTCATCCATCTAGAGAAGGGTCCTGAAATTTGTCAAAAACTTGTCCTCAGAACATGCACTTTTGCACCCTCAGAGGAGGTTTTGATAAATGAATGGAACGGGATTTATTGATATCTATGTTTAGTATCTTCTACTGATGTTGCACTTCTGTACTCTTAGTGGATGTTGGATTAAGAAGAGATAAATCATTATTGCTTCTAGCTCATGAGTAGAACTAGTTATAAATGGTACTTTTATCTCTTAACTATTTCTACCCCTGTGTTAAAGTGATATTCATGTTCATTTATTTATATATTGATGTTTGAATGCTTGAGTTATCATTTGGCACTTTTTTACGGTGATAGCCATTTATTTATGCTTAATGTGTGAATAGCTTATTATGCGATATGTTTTTCACAACTGTTTCATCTAACTTTTTATATGAAGTGGTTTATCTTTATTGAATTCTTTTCTTATAACAGTTGAATGATCTTTATTATCAATTGTTATTTGAAATCATTTTAGATCGCATAAATAGAAAGATTACATCCCGGGTTAGTTTAGAATTAGATATTTCTGTTTAAATTAGAATACAATTTGCATATGATTAGATTAGAAATAGAATAAAAGCATTTCACTTAGGAACCTTTTTAGAAAGGAAATATCTATTCTCAACACACACACACAAATTGGGAAACTGGTCCCATTATCCCCAGTCGGACCCACTACACCAAATGGAAAAGGAGCTGCTAACCAAGGTCCGGACCGGGTGGGTATCCCCCTTGTTGTAGACCCGATTTTCGGGGCTTCAACATATTTGGCGCTAGAAGGAGGGCCCCGAAATATGAATGGCAAGTAAGTCAAAATCTAAATACCATTCTGAGAGTAAATCGCCCTCACCATCTCCCCCAACTTCCCCATCGCACTTAGAATCTTTAAATCTAGAGCCAGAAGTCGAGAGAACAACAGCCACTGCCACAAACCCTGAATTTTCAGAAGAATCTGCTATTGAACCTCCTAAAGTTGAATCTTTGATTCATAAACTTCAGCGATTTTCAATATCACCTCAAAGATCTGATAAATCTCAAGGCAGTGTGACTTCGCAATATAATCCTGCTCATCCTCTTACCAGATTACAGAGCGAAAAGCTTGGCATTCAGCCAACTGAGTTACCTCTACCTACAAGGAAGAGAGCAAGGAAATCACCTAAAGGGTCTGATAGCGAGACTATTTCATCATCATCATCCATTTCAACCTCTTCACCATGAAGTCAACCATCCACTCCTCCACCTCATACTATTGTTCATCAGTCCACTGGAACTTCCACATCTCCATCTCAAACTTCTGGAATCATAATATCCTCCTCTTCCCAATCGCAGACCTCATCTTCTACACTTGCCTTTGTTAGTAGTTCAGCGATGGCCCAAATGCCATGGAATAATCCAGGGGCAGTCTTGATCCCTGCACCCTTGAGTCAATTACTAGCCCATCCTGAAAAATGGCTACCTAAGTTTAACCCTGAAGCAGGCATGCTAGCTGAAGAACATATAAAAATTTTTATGTTGTCTATAAATCTCAATGGAGTTATTAATGAAGATGTTGTTGTCCGACTTTTTCCCTATACTCTACAAGGAGCAGCCGGATCATGGTATTTCTCATTACCATCTGGATCTATCACTAGTTGGGATATTTTCCAAGATCAATTTTTGACTAAGTTTGGTTATGACAGGTCTACAACAACGTTGATCAATGATTTGTCTAATATTAGAGCTAAGTCAAAAGAGCCTATCAAGGATTTTAACTCACGTTTCAATAAATTGTTAAACAAAATTCCTACTGCTTCCAGGCCTAGTGAAGAAGTGCGAAGTGAATGGTACATTTCTGCTTTACCATCAAACATAGCAATCTTCGTTGATAGGGCTAACAAAACAACTTTAGCAGAAAATATGAAGGAAGCAATAGCGGTAGAGAAATGTATCATAGCCCTAGAAAAGAAAAATGCAATAGAGGAACGAAAATCCAAGAAAGTTACTTTTAAGGAAGATCCCAAGAAAAAATCTAAAGATCCATTCGATTTAGAAGGATTGCAGAAAGTTTTGAAACCATGTCTAATGAAATGGTTGACATTAAGAAACAAGTTGCTGAAACATCTTCTAAAAAATCTTTCAAGCCTTTTAGAAGAAACCCTTCAACTGATTCAAAACCACCAAATGCTATTACAAATGTTGAATCAGAAGAAGAAGAAGAGGAAACTGCTACTGAAGAAACTACTGATGAAGAAGAAGTTGTAGAAGTACAAGGTATGTGGGATTTCATCCTCCCAGATGAGGAAGATCAAGAAGCATCTCCGGTTAGCACTCGAAGTAGAAATCAACTTGATCCTCCTCAACCTACTCCTAAGCCAAAGAGTGCAAGCTCAATGACTAAGGATAAAGTTGCACCCAAGAAAAGAACATCAAAAGCAACTCAGACTTGCCCTGTCCAATCAGATTTATCAACTCCATCAAAAATACTGATCGTTTCGGATGAAATGGAGTATAATATCATAGAAGATATGAAGAATACTAGGGCTAACATCAATTTTTATGAATTGAGCAAATTAAAACACCAGCAAAAGGTACTTTTGAAAGAATTACATGTTGTACCAAAAAAACCTTTGCCCGATCCTGTAATCTCTCAAGCTTCCAACGAGATGGGAAGACCTCCAACTAATGCGATTAGCAAAGTTGATCTAGAAAATATTTCTTTAATTGGAGGAAGGTCGAGATCTCATACTCCTCCATTTCTTCTTACTTATGAAGTTTTCAATAAAAATTTGCATAATTGTTTATTGGATTCTGGAGCTTCATCTAATATTCTACCAAAATCAATATATGCAAAATTGAACATTCAACCACAAAAGTCTGTTGTGCGCATTGTCCAGCTAGATCGATCACAAGTTGAAGTGATTGGCGAATTAAATCGGGTTACCATAAGGCTGTCATCGAATCCAAAGGTATGTCAAGTTATTGATATTTTAGTTGCAGATATTCCAGAATTTTATGGCTTAATTCTCAGCAAAGATTGGTCAGAAAAAATTCATGGATACTTTGCAACTGATTAGTCCCACATGTGGCTTCCTTATAATTGTAAACCAAATCAGAAAAAGGTTGAACAAGAAAGACATCAGAAATACATTGTAATAGAATTGGAAGGAGAAAATGAACCAGTTGCATACAACAATAATATTGTTGGCAATTATTCAGTTGATTCTTTCTTAGGAAATTTCAATGCTCATACTTCACCTTACTTAGAACATTCTGTTTTATCTCAGATAGAAATTTTTTCTCAAACAGATAGTTCTAAATGCATTAATTTTGTAGATACTCCTGTAAATAAATATTTATTTTGGAAGTTTTTTTTGATGGCTCTAAGTCTAATGAAGGAGCAGGAGCAAGGTGCATGTTGGTTAGTCCAGAGGGAAAAAAAATTATGTTAACTTGCTGACTCGAATTCGATTGCACTAATAACACCGCAGAATACGAGGCTTTAGTCCAAGGATTATACAAAGCAATCGGATTAGACATCAAATATCTACAAGTTTTCAGAGATTCTAAAAAATGTAATTAAATAGGTACGCAATACTATACATTGTTTATCAGGTCATTTAAAGCATTATCAATCTTTAGTTCAAGATCTGACTGAACATTTTATAGCATTTAATATTTCATCAATTCCTAGAATCCAGAATGCTAGTGCAGACCTCCTAGCTAACATACCTTCCAAGCTCATTCCTTCAGAAGACTTTAGTCCTGATCGATTTTCAATCGAATTAATCTTTAGACCTTCGATTCCTGATAACATTACCAATTGGAGGATTTTCAACGATGATCCTGGTATTTTAAGCTTTCTCACATCTGAAGGATCTTACACCAATAAAATAATTGATGAAAACCAACATGACAAACAATTGCAACAAGATAGCACCAATAATGCTATGCCAAAGTTAATAGTCAAGTTAGAAGACCTTTATGATTTGAAATATTGATTCAAAAGATCTACTAATTCAAAATTGCAAAGTTCAACTTAGAATTATGAATTAGTAAATCTAGGAACTGATACCAAACCACAGAATATCAACCTAGGCCTTGGTCTAGCTCCTGAAGAAAAAATAGCGTATGTTCGTCTTTTGAAACAATATAAAAGTGTCTTTGCTTGGAATTACGATGAACTCAAAACTTATGACACTTCTATCATCCAACATACTATTCCAATGATAAATGATGAAAAACCTGTTCAACAAAAGCTGAGAAAGATCCATCCCAATCTAGAAAATCAGATCAAGTCTGAACTCAATAAGTTATTGAAAGCCAAGATTATTTTTCCTGTCCGACATTCTAAATGGGTTTCCAATATGGTTCCTGTTAGAAAGAAGAACGAAGACATTAGAATTTGTATTGACTTTCGAAACCTTAACAAAGCCTGCCAAAAAGATAATTTTCCCTTGCCTCCCATGGAGCAAATATTACAGGCAGTCGCAGGATTAGAGTTAATGTCTTTTCTAGATGGTTTCTCTGGTTACAACCAAGTATTGGTCCATCCTGATGATCAATTGAAAACTACATTTAGAACCAAATGGGGCACTTATGCATATCAAAAGATTCCTTTTGGTCTAATCAATGCTGGTGCTACATTTCAGAGAGCCATGGACATTGATTTTAAGGGATTAGTTAACAAATCAGTGGTAATATATTTGGATGATATAACTGTATATTCCAAAAAACGAAGTAAGCATCTTAGATATTTGAAGCATATCTTCCAACGTTGTCAAAAGTATGAAATTTCACTTAACTCGAAAAAATCATTTTTTGCATTAAGTGAAGGAAAAATTCTTGGATTCATAGTGTCAAAATCTGGAATTCATATTGATCCCGATAGAATCAAGGAGATTTCTGAAATACCTTTACCTCACAACAAGAAAGCTATGCAATCTTTCCTTGGCCAGATCAATTTTGTAAAGAGATTTGTCCCAGATTTTTCAAGAATTGTATCTCCTTTACAAGCCATGATTAAAAAGAATTCAAACTTAAAATGGGGCCAAAATGAATATGAGGCATTCAATCTGATCAAAAAGCCATTGTTAATGCTCCATCTTTAGCAACTCCAAATTTTTCCGATCCTTTTATTTTGTATACATTCGCCTCTGAAAAATCTTATGCTGCGATACTCACTCAAGCAAATCAAGACAAGGCAGAAGCTCCAATTTATTTTTTCAGTTCAAATTTACAGGGAGTTGAGTTGAATGATTCAGATGTAGAGAAGCAAGCTTATGCTATTTTCAAAGCAATTAAATATTTCAGACCCTTTCTACTTAAAACTCATACAAAAATCATAGTACCATTTCCACCGATAAGAAATATTTTAGTTCAAAAATATGTGGGTGAGAAAAGAGCCAATTGGGTTACTGCCTTACAAGAATATGATTTAGAAATAAAACCAGCAAGTATTGTAAGAGGGCAAGGCTTTTGCAAAATACTAGCTGGAGCATCGCTTATTTCTGAAAAACCATCTGCAGAGATACAAACGTATGAGGTAAGCCTAAACGATGTTGAATCATTATATGCTGATATAATATTTTATCTGAAGAATAGATATGCTCCTACAAATCTCGATTATACCAAGAAAAGAGCTCTAAGGTTGAAGGCTAAGCAATATCAGCTTGTGGGTGATGTTCTTTTTAGAATGAATTATGATTCTATTCTCCTTATATGTCTGGAGAAATCTGAAGCTGAAAAATTCTTGCAGGAACTTCACGATGGGCCAGCAGGTGGACATTATGCTGGAGATATTATTGCACATAAAATCCTTCATGCTGGCTATTATTGGCCCACATTATTCAAAGATTCACATAGCTACGTCAGGAAATGTCAAGTTTGTCAAACCACTGCTGGAAGACAAAAGAAACCATCATTTCCATTACAACCAGTCAACATTGAACAACCTTTTGATCAATGGGGATTGGAAATAATAGGTGAGATCGTTCCTCACTCTTCTAAGCAACATAGGTATATCATTATAGCAACTAATTATTTCACTAAATGGGTAGAAGCAGTACCTCTCAAGACTGCTAATGCTGAAAATATCATCGAATTCATAGATCAGTTCATAATCACCAGGTTTGGTTTAACTTCTGCTTTAATGTTTGATAATGCAACATATTTTTCTGGTAATGCTATGATTGAATTTTCACTCAAGAGAGGTTTCAAACTTAAATACTCTGCGAATTATTATCCACAGGGAAATGGGTTAGCTGAATCCACAAATAAAAACTTAATCATAATCATTAAGCGAACCATTGATCAAAATCATAAAAATTGGCATAAGCCTTTCATATATGCTTTATGGGTAGATCGGATAACACAGAAAGCTTCCATTGGCACTTCTCCCTTTAATTTGGTTTATGGGAAAGAAGCGGTTCTTCCAACTCATCTAGCAATTCTTTCTTTGGCCTTAGTTCAATACATTGATGAAGCACCAACTTCTTCTTTACAACTAAGACAGCTAGAAATAATTAAGCTAGAAGAACAAATAGAACAGGCTAAAGTAACTCATGCTCATCACCAAGCATTAGTGAAAGATTCTTTTGATTCAAACATGATATCCAAAAAGGAATTTTAGGTCGGAGATCTATTTTTAAAATGGGACAAGGCTCATGAGGAAAAAGGGAAATATATGGAATTTCAACAAATGTGGCTTGGTCCTTTCCAAATCGCAGAGATCATAGGTCCATATACTTTTATGTTACAGGATTTAACAGGAAAAAGTGAGTCTTTACCTGTTAATGGACAGATCCTCAAAAAATATTTTCCATAGGAGATTATTCTTCTATTCTGTATATTAGTTTTCTTTACTTTCATAATAAAATCACTTGTTAATGGTTACATTTGGAATTCACGAAAAAGATACAAATTCTCTTTTAGATTTTTTTTTTCACTTGTATAAATAGAATTATTTTAGAAAATTGATCATTATTATTTAAAGATACAGTTAAAAGCTTTAAACCTAGAAATGATATTAGTTTCGATTTTGAAAATTTTGATGAAAAGCAACTTTTAGTGAAAAAAAAATTTATATCAGTCTAATGAAAGGTATCAATAACAAAACGAAGATTCTTCGAAGAAAAATTCCTTCCAAAAAACTCTACCATTTTCGTCCAGAGCTATCTTAAGGAAACAATGGCTTCCTCCTCACCTAGGAAATTACAACGTTCAGGGAATAATCCAATGATACACTTTAACTTAAAGAGTAAGAGGTCTCATCACGAGCTGACTTATCATGATCATAGATATTATAGCTTGCTGACTTTTCCAATACTGCATACCATAACAGGGAAATGACTCAAGATTATTGCAATCAAAAGACAAGGGGTCTCATCACGAGCCAACTTGTTCAGCAAAGTTATAAATCAAGTGAATGGCATTGTCATAAATTGGCTACCAAACCAAGACATTGTTCTTTAAGAATAAAAAAGAAAAATAAAAGAAATAAGTGTGAATATGGATTTCTCTTTGAAAATTGTATATTTCTCTAAGTAGGACACAGGATCATTGCTGGGTAACAGGTAACCCTGTCGAGGCTATAGACGCCTGCTGGCAGCAGTGGGCCCTAGGGATAATTTTAAGGATGGAAAATTATCTTGAAGTTTAAAAAATTGGCGAATCTCACAAGTCCCTAATATGCAAACTATAAAATGTTTATTGATGAATTTGTAAAATTATTAAAATTTATAATGATATTATATATATTTTCTATATAATGTGAGTGATTTTTAATGTCAAATAATTTTATATTGTAAAATTTGGGTGAATCATTTTTATAGAAAAATGGAAATTGGCGAATCTTTTTTTTGGAAAAAAAATGGAAAATTAGCCCACCTGCGAATATTAGCCCCTAAAATTTTCCATGGCAGTGGCTCTACCTATGACAAATGAGCATATATATAACTGATTTACAGAGAAGTATTTGTTTTTATATTTATAAACCAAGTAATGATTGATATAGATACAAGAACTAGCTTGAGGAAGTAAATAATCAAAGTTGAATATAGAAGAAACGAAATATCATTGATAGATAGAAGCATAATGTACTTTGTCCTTCTATAATAAAGTTTAATTTTCTGGAAAATTTTCTGTTTTTGGAAGTTTAGAAAATTCAAAAGAAAAGCAGAGATAACTGGTTCTTCCAAGTGAATCGCCAATTGTTGTAGCTAGCAACAACCCCCCTTCTTATTTAGTATTAGTGATAATACTAAATAAGTGGGGACCCTTAGTCAAAAAATCCAAAAAAGTCCAAAAAATCAATTAATGCTTGTTTTTCCTTTTTTTCAATAAAACTTACTATCATAAGACTTAGGAGAAAGTTCCTTGAATAATCCAAAAAAATTAAGTTTTATGATAGCATAGGGAAAAATCATTCTTTGGAGAATATCGCATCACAAAAGAATAAAAAATGTCTCTTTAACAAGAGGAATTCTAAAAAATTGCAATACGAAAACTATGCGCTAAAAATAACATTCATCGCATCGCAAAGTTTCAAATATCATATACTGAGAAACCTCAAATCATCGATGTGAAATAAAATTTATCGCAAATCGCATTTCGCAGAAAATACATTAATGGATGTTTGTCATATGTTATATTTTGCGATATTGGGATCTTGCGATATTGCGATACTGCGATTTCGCGATGATATAATATTTGCGCTATTATGATGTTGTGATTTTCCGAGATTGCGATTTGCAATTTTACGATCTTGTGATATTGTGACATTGCGATTTCGCGATGTTACAATAGTACGTTATCATAAGATTGCGATTTGCGAAGATTGCGATCTGTGATATTGCGATATTGCGATATTGCGAAGCAAATCACAGATCGCATTATCGCAGATTCTTAAGGATCATTGTACGAAAAAGCTCTCCATAAATCAAGACTCCGTTATGCACTTTAAAGTTTAATCAATAAATTGATTGTCACTCATTAATGAAAATGGTTTCATTCTGATTAAAAAAGTTATTCCACGTAATGTGATATATTTCATAGCTCTTCAGCATTTAAAACTTGCCGTTACCTTTTTCATATCCTTACTCTCACTTAATTCGTAAACCGCAGGCGCAAAGAACAGAGGACTATACAAAGCGATATTCAGAGTATTATGGGAAAGAAGGACAAAGCTCTGAGTTCTGAAAGAAAAGAGATGGCGTCCTTGTACACAGACACTGCCTGCAACAAAGATGCTGGTATCACTACTTGGGATGGTATGCATAATCCGCTTGAAGAAGAAAACCCCAGACTAATGGAGGTTGAGGCTACTGCAGGATCACTTGGATATTCCGAAGCATCTCTTATAGAGCTGGCTTGTTCATTTTTACACCGGATAGCTGCAAGACCTAAAAATCTTCCATACACAGACATGATTAAATGGGTGCTGGATAGTACTGATATTACAGACAGACAGTTCAAGACTCAGGGGCAAGAACTAATGGGTTCATTTACTCCAGAAGATTTAAGGCTTATGTATCATTTTCCGGAGCCACAGGCAACCTACAACAAACAGTTCATAGAAAATTTTGTCAAAGAAAATAAAAACTTGGCAGAATGCACCAAGGAGTGATTCAGAAGAGACGAACCATTGAAGAAATATAAACACGGTATGTACAGTACTGGTTCTCTCACTTCTCCATATTGTTTTGTTGCTGCTATGATCTGTACGCTTTTTGGAAAGCTTGACATCAATAATTTTTCATCTGAATGGCTTCTGTTATTGAATTCTGTTGTTAATGCTACTATTGTGGATTGGGCTAAGAAATTTTCTGATAACTTAGCCACGGCTATTTTTAATTATCGGTCTAAATGAACTGTCTCTCAGAGGATTTATCCTCCTTTTTACTTATCTACCTATGTGATGGATTCAATCTGCTATGTTTCTAAGTTTCCTTCTATGGGTTGGCAATGGACAATTCAAGATCCCCTACCCATTCATGTTTATCATAAAGAATTGTGGGATTCAAAGTTCATTCCTCATTTTTACAAGATTTTCCATGGCGTCATGTTGCCCCTATACAGAACATTGTATAATAGGGATGCTCCAAGGTTTTCCCCTGAAGCAGAAGTAGACATTCTCCCTGTCGCAAGATGGTTTGGTGAAGAATTGTTTACCTATGTTAGGGTTTTTGGAAGTTTTTCTTCTCCGCATGTTTTACCTTTGTATGTTCCGGATAAACTACTGGCCCGAGAAATTCCATATCAAACCTGCGGAGAGGGAGGTTTGACAAAATAATTAAAGGATAAAAAGAAAGCCATCTGGCCACAATTTCTTGTGGCCTACGGAGCATTTTCATTATTTGATGTTGGTCATGCATTTAAAGAAGTAAACAATATTACATGTTTACAATTTTTCAAGTTTTCAAGAAGGCTATTCGACCCATATGATGTTGTTAATAATTTCACCACTGCAGTCAAGGTAAGAGTATTTTCTAGAGAAGAGGATATTTTTGATGATATGTTCCAAGAAAAATGCACATTTAAAGAGATTCTATATTCATCTCAAACACGTTTTTCTCCAGAAGAGTTCCAGAAATTTAAGATGTACAGAGAAAGGAGGTTGACCACTATTCCTTTGGATAATTTGCGCTTGGAACCCTTAAGGGAACCAACTCCTAGTGTCAGTCTCAGTGGCTGTTCAGGTACAGAAAGGTCTAAGTCAAAGTCCGGAAAAGAAACTTCTGAACGTTCTAAAAAGTCTGATAATGACTAGGATAAAAGTGAAGGGTTAGTAAAGGATACTGCCCAATCAAAAGAACTTTCACAGCAATAGATTTCAACCACTCCGTAGTTAAATCTTCCCCCTCTCATTGTAAAAAAACCATCCATCAGAATTGAATTTGATAACGAATGGGAAACATTTAATGATTTGATTAATGTTGAAGGACAGAACACATAGACTCTTGTAAGTAATGTACAGACAACAAAAGCTTTAGTTACAGGAATAAGTGGCAATGTCACAGAAATAGAACATATACCCATTACCCCCTCTTCTAAGCTTGTACTTAAAATAGAGGAAATTCTTCCTCTGGATATATTCTATAGTCCACAACATAAAGCAGTAGTAAGAAAACAAAGGAAGAAAAGGAAATTAGAAAGTGTAATCTCTCATGATGCAGAACAATTGGATGTTTTATGGCAAGATCCTACTACTAATCCAACTGAAAATATTGCTACACTATCTCAGATTACAGGAGAATATGCCTCTGTAGCTATCGATAAAGCATCTGAAGTACAACAATTACTGAATGAAAAAGAAGATCAAATACATGTTCTACAACAAAAGCTGCAACAAGCCAATGTTAACAGTGAAGCACAAAAACAACTTGAAAAATTACAACAGGAGTTTCAACAAATGCAAGTTGGATATCAGAAAAGTTTAGCTGAAAAAGAGAAACAACTATAGGTTATGAAAGAGATACACAAAGATGATCCCAAGCTCACAGAATTTATTACAGAGTCTATTTCCTTAAATAATCAACTACTGCAGCAACAAGATATATTATGCCAAAAAATTTCACAGTGGAACTCTTTTTGTCAAGAAAGTGATAAAATCACTAATCATGTTGTAGAATTACGACATGATTATGATTTAACTAATGAAAGAGTTACTGACTATTTGACTTGGAAAAATACAGAGGAGGGGAAAAGGGTAGGAACACCAATCATCAATGACAGTCATAAAGAAATTCTCTTCAATAATTGGGATGCACAGATCAAAATTGCAGAACAAGCAGCGGAAGAAGCAGCTACAGCAGGAAGAAATATCACTGATTGTGTAAATGAAAGTTTGCACAAGGCTAATTTGATTTCAGAAACTATTCCATGATACCTACCACAAGCACAGCAACTACAGACAGAATGGGAGCAGAAAGCTGAAGAAAAAGCAGAATCAATTAAAGGATTGACAAAGTTAAATTGGGATTCTTACTGGGCATTTCTGGTAAAACCACACAGTCAATGCAGCGCTCTCAATTGCATCATCAATTCTGCCGAGAAGATGGCGCCAGCACTCGCCGATTCCGTTTTCTCAGGACAGTTAAAATCTGAAGTCGGCCAGCCTCCTCTTCTCAAATCAATGCTGAATGCTTGCAAATTCAAATATCAGATTCATAAGTAGTTAGTTGATAGTTTTAAATTTTAGATTTAGTATTACTTTTACTTTATTTTTTCCTAGAAAAAGGATGGTCATTTAAACCGTATCCTACATTTTTGTAATAAGTTATTTTTAGATTTATTTAGTAGTATCTAAACCCTTCTCATGCATTTAGAGAAGGGTCCTGAAATTTGTCAAAAACTTGTCCTCAGAACATGCACTTTTTCACCCTCAGAGGAGGTTTTGATAAATGAATGGAATAGGATTTATTGATATCTTCGTTTAATATCTGCTACTGATGTTGCACTTCTGTACTCTTAGTGGATGTTGAATTAAGAAGAAATAAGTCATTATTGCTTCTAGCTCATGAGTAGAACTAGTTATAAATGGTAATTTTATCTCTTAACTATTTATGCCCATGTGTTAAAGTGATATTCATGTTCAGTTATTTATATATTGATGTTTGAATGCTTGAGCTATCATTTGGCACTTTTTTACGGTGATAGCTATTTATTTATCCTTAATGTATGAATAGCTTATTATGCGATATGTTTTTCACAACTGTTTCATCTAACTTTTTATATGAAGTGGTTTATCTTTATTGAATTCTTTTCTTATAACAGTTGAATGATATTTATTATCGATTGTTATTTGAAATCATTTTAGATCACATAAATAGAAAGATTACATCCCGAGTTAGTTTAGAATTAGAGATTTCTGTTTAAATTAGAATACAATTTGCATATGATTAGATTAGAAATAGAATAAAAGAATTTCACTTAGGAACTTTAGAAAGGAAATATCAATTCTCAACACACACACACATATTGGGAAACTGGTCCCATTATCCCCAGTCAAACCCACTACACCAAACAGAAAAGGAGCTGCTAGCCAAGGTCCAGACCGGGTGGGTATCTCCCTTGTTGTAAGACCCGACTTTCGGGGCTTCAACACATCTTCAACCAACTTTTCTTGATTTATGTGAGAGTTAACTTGAGAAGGGGTTTCCTGATAACTGCTAAGATATCTTCAGGATGTGAATTTCCTTTCAATATCTGGAATGAATTAAAGCATAATGGTATAGATGTTAAAGGTTTTGAATCTTTTTCTATTTCAGATTCTGTGATTTCAGGATGGCTGATTGATTCTTTAGAGCACTCCTCTATGTTTTTATTTGCAACTTTCTGATTAGGCACATTTTGTTTGTTACTCTTTTCTTGTAATGGTTGAGTATGTTCTTCCCGAGAAAAAAGTGTAGGTTGGTTTGAATAAGCAACATTAACCTTAACTTTGTGTCTTTCTCTTTTCCTGTCAAGTAGATGCATCAATTTTCCGAATGTATCTATCAATATTTCCAACTTTTCCTCTCTGTTCACACTTGGATCCATATTTTTTTACCAATAAGAGTCACTGTGTCCTTTCAACTAGTTTAGATTTCTCTACCAGTGGAGTCTTTTGGTCTATTGAGGGTTGTGGAGTTGCCAGGTGGAAGATTTGAACTTTGCAGTCCACCATCAACATGAGTGGGATTGCTCAATGCATTCCCAGGAGATTTTATAAGGACTATTGGAGTAATAGGCCTACTGGAGGCTAGTGGAGTCGCCAGGTGGATGTTTTTAGTTGTTTTGAGGGTATATGTGTATGGTCCACCACCAATACTGACAAAAAACCAATCTAAGGATGTTTTGGGGTTTTTATGAGTTTCTTATATGTAGCCTAGTTTGTAAGAGTGTCCTATACCTGGTTCATCACTTAGCTAAGGTGGTGAAACAAAGAGATTTTACTCTAAATGGATTTATAGGCTGCTTGTCTGATTTTAATTTTGAAGGAATAATGAGTCTACAAGAGTTTGCTAGGCTGCTACGTACTCAGTGTGTCCTACCGTGATCGCCATTATGTTAGTGTCCCGTAATTTAGCAGATTGGTAAACCAAATGATAGGGTAACATCAGACCAAGCTTTGGAGTCCTAGGACCTAGCCTTCCTGGACTAAGAAAGGGCTCTCTCTATTATGCGAAGGATGTGAACTTGTTTTCTTTGTGTGTTTGATTTTAGGCTAGTTGTTAAGCATGTTTTGGGTTTTTGAGGTAAACTGGTCAAAAAGGAAAAATAGAAAGAGAGTTCATAAAATCAACAGGGCTATGGGGTCAGGTAAAGTCAAGACTGTCTAAATGGTGGACAAGGTATTACTGCAGGGCCGATTTAGTCAAGGTAAATGGATTCTTTGGGTGAAAATGAAGTGAAATGAACATTAAGTTTGTGAAAGACAAAGAGATCTTAAACATATATAGTTTTAAAGCAGGTATTCATGAGGTAGGGAAAACCATAAATCTCTATGAATAAAACTCAAACTGATACATATGAAAGATAAACAATCCGGCGATATATAGAAGGATAAGAACCTCTAACTTTAGAAAATCACCTTCATCTGTTTGGGAAAAAAAATAAGATAAACAAACAAATAAATCTATGAAGAGGGAACTCCTAAACAACATATCTTGAGCTATCGGGAACTCTGAAATAAGTTTTCAAGCATGGAAAAAGGGCAAGATCGAACGAAACCTCTTTGACTTAACTAAAACAACTAATATTTCATAGAAAGATTTCAGAAATGGAGTTTTGAGAAACTATAAGTAAGCAGAGCATACCTTAAATCATACAAGATAGCAAAACATACTGACCATAAATGAAATAAATAACAATTTCTTGATTGACCTAAAGGGCAGTTAAGAATCCTTTAGAAATGATCAAGAAGAGAAAAACATCAAAGCTGTAACATGCAAGATGTTTGAGGTGCTTCCATGAGCATGTCTCAACATATACTTTTCTGATCTACAACAAATGAGAAGTATGGAACATTAATGAAAACAAGGAAACATAAACAAATCAGAGAAACATCACCATTCACCAAGCCATGGAATCTTGCACACAATGCTCCTCCACCATCAAGCCAAGCAAGACATCATCCACCTCATAAAACAAGTATTTCTTCCAAGCTCATAATGCTATGTATTTATCTCAATATATCAAGTTCTGCCTCTTTTTTACAATGAATCCTCTTGGTTATATAAGCCAAAGAGGAGGAAACCCACCTGTTGAGTCCCAAGATTGTTCTTTCTTCCATCATACTTCACTCCATTTTATTTTGTCCATTGTTATCCCAGGCTCAAATGATCAATGAAAATTAGTTAAAATTGCTTTAAGAATGAATATCATGGCTAACTTGCTAAGTTTGTGATTTTGTCATTGTAATACATTTTGAACTGAAACTAGCTACAGAATGCAGACATTCCGTAGCTAGTTGCCAATTCTACAGCTGTCTTCACGTTTAAGCAAGTTCTGGGTGTCCTCTCAAGATAAGCCACATATGGGTGTATTCCACATCATTTCCTCAGCGTTTGTTGCTCACCATGAAGAATGAATAGAATTCTGGACGTGGTTTTGTACGTGGGAACTCACACAAGGAGGCAAACTCCTAATAGGACAAGGACAGTCCAGATGTCCTTTGTCATTTTACGATGCCATCTTTAGAGTTCTAGTACGATTTTGATATGAAAAGACAATGATCCCCGTATTATCTCAAGTTCTGTTATGAAGATTTGTTATAAATGTACTCGGGAAACCGAGAGACTAGTTCTAGATTTTGATTAGATTTCGTGGATTGACTACTATATTTCTGAAGACCAAGAATACTCTGTTTTAATTTATTTTCCTTTAATGAAGAAGACAACATTTCTTTGAGCGCGTTGAGTTGATCTTGAGCTAGATTTCGTGCTACTTTGGTGGTAGAGGGCCCCTGCCTCCTGAGCAGCTTTACTTTTGCAATTTAGATAAGTATCTTAGTTCATTTTCAAGTTTTTGAAGTTTACGTTCATAGTTAATTTCATTAATCATTATAGCTATACTTGTTCTAAGAAAATCTTCCAAAAGATCATTACAATGAATAAGAAATGGCTGTAGTGTTATAGATTTTATTTGCAATTCCTTTCGTTCATTATCACAGTTAAACTTACTCTAGTAAACTCTTCCAAGATATCATTATGATGACTAAGGCATAACTATGATACTGTAGGATTCAGTTTCTTGTTTACACTAAGTAGCATAGCTAATATTACTCTTAAAAAGCTCTTCCAAAACATCGTAATAATGAGTAGGAAATAGTTGTGATGTCTTAGTTTTCAATTGTATTTGTTTTAGTTTTTTTATGTTTGTATTCAATTGCATTGAATTGTACAGCCAGGATTGTTCTAACAAGCTCTTCCAAAATACCATTCATGATGAACGAAATAGGCTGTAGAATTCCATAGATTAATTGCATGATAACTTAGTTAGAGCACTCCGGAGGCAAATTGCATTTAACTCATGCTCTGTTATTTCGTTTCAAGTTTGATAATGGCTTTTTAGTTTAGCACTGTTCACTGTAGACTAGTAACACCCTAGTTCAGTTCTAGCTTAGCTCACTGTATCTACATTCCAAGTTTAGTTGCCATCCATTGTATTTTAAATTGCATTAGTTGTTAAACTTAAATACCACGGTCTTCATTATTTACAAAACTTCTTTTGTTCCAAACCTATATTAACTCATAATAATATGGACATAAGATAGTATCAGTTTAAGGCCTGGAGTACTTTTGCAACTTTTTTACCATTTCACAAACAAGCCTTTCCTCAAAGACTATTCTAAAAGGAAATCTATAACTTTTGAGTGAGGTTTAGTGGTGTTAAACTAAGTTGCAGAATAGAATTAGGAGCTAGTTTTAGAGTAGACATCTTATGATGTTACAAATGTTCTTTTCCAAATATGTTTCAATGACCCTTTAATCATGGATGAGATGTTGTATTATTATAAGTTGATTGTTTAATTGTTTAGTTAGGGGAACTTTATTTACACTTAGCTACCCATTTCTCAAGCTCTTCCAAAACATCTTTAATGAATGAATTGGACAAGTTAAGTTCATGTTGTGATTTATTTTATTGAAGTCATTATCAATCTTTGTACTTTGCTAAATCATAGTTTAGGTTTGGTTCTGTTTCAGTATTTGCATTTGTCATTTGTCATCAATAATTTAGGCTTCACTCTATTTTTAACCAGTAGCTTCTTTCCACCAGCATTTAGTTCTTTCCCTTGTGAACATAAAACCATAAAAAACCCAAAAACATCATAAAACACTAGACACAATGCAGTAAGAAACAAACACCTAGGCACATATAGTGCACCACACTTCAACAGTTTACCAACCCTGGTTGACAATTAAATGAACTCAATTTAGGAGACTAGGTTGAGCACAAACATTTTGGCGTCGTTGCCGGGGAAGTGAAAACTAGGTAACCTTTGTTTCTTAACTCCCAAAAACAATGATATGTGTAGAGAGAGAGACTCAAGGGGTAGATTCATAAGAAGC
Organism: Pinus albicaulis; assembly: GCA_034641835.2. Classification (NCBI taxonomy): domain Eukaryota; kingdom Viridiplantae; phylum Streptophyta; class Pinopsida; order Pinales; family Pinaceae; genus Pinus; species Pinus albicaulis. The sequence continues at coordinate 59,060 of JAXQQM020072728.1, read as the reverse complement.
AGAAGCAGAAGTTTGATTCCTAGAACACCACTTGTTTCACCTAGACCAAGAGCTAGTACACCTTCAACTCAGACCCACATTCCATCCTTTACTGATCCTAGACTTCTAGAAGACCTAAGATCAGATATTCCATTAGAGAGACCTTCCACTTCATCCATTGAACCTGTCTTAGAAGAATATCCAAGGATTCCTGTTAGGGACACAAACTTTTCCACTTCCACAGAAGAATCAACCATGGCAGAAGAAGGGGGAGGAGGAGTATTTAATTGAGAACACACACTATTTGGAGGGGGTATAGGTAGAGGTAGAGGAGAAGGACGTAGAGGTGCAGAAGGAGAAGGAGGTAGAGGAAGAGGTAGAAGAGAAATGGGAAGCTCTTTTGGGTTTCCTATAGTAGAAGAAGAAACCAATACAACCATGAAAAACATTTCACCCTCTGTCCTTCCAAACTTCTATGGAATTAAAACTGAAGATCCTGAAACCTTCCTATTTGAATTTGAAGTCCTGTGTAGAACTTATGACTACTTACAAGATGCTCAAAAACTTAAACTATTTCCTTCAACATTGAAAGGAGCAGCATTGAAGTGGTTTATGAGTTTGATTAGCAGTTCTATAAGGACATGGGAAGACATGAAACAAGAATTTCTAGAGAGGTATTTGGATTATTGTATGCCAGTCAATCATAAGGAGGAAGTGCTTAAGATGTTACAAAAATAAGATGAAAACTTGGAAGATTACAACATCAAAAGAGCAAAAATGGAAAACTTAGATCAAGACACCTTAAAAGCTCTTTTGTTGAAAACAATTAGGGATGAATGGTTGGATATCCTTAACATGATGGGAAAAGGGGATATATCACAGTGCACATTACCTGAAATATATGAGTTATGTATCAACCTTTCAAGAGGGAAATCTAAAACTGTAAAAGGTCCAAGAGATCCTGCTCTTGCAAGGGCAAGTAAGTCTACTTTTGCGACAGTAAGTAGGGCAGAAATAGGACATATGCTTGATGATTTCAAATCTAACATCTTATGGAGTATTAGTGAACAAATAGACACCCTTAAGTTACAAAACAAGCAAAAATCTGAATCTGATGCCTTAGCAATCTTTTGTCCCAAATGTAGAAAGAAACATGCCTTGAGAGAGTGCCCTTTGGATGTAAAATTTGTAGAGACCTGTGTCATTTGTTTTGAAAAACATGAGACCAAGAATTTTCCTTCCCTTACTGGTCTCAAAGCTGTCTTTCAAGAGGAAATTCCTACAAATTCCACAGAATCTCTCAATTTTGTCTCTAGAAGGCCTTGGCAAGGACCTCAAACACAAGGATTCCATGATCAAATGTATAACCAACCTCCACCAAATTGGAATTCTTGGCAACAACTTTGGCCTCAATTTCAAAATCAATCTCAAGCTTGGGCACAAGGAGCACAAAGTCCCTATGGAAGATACTCTCAGTACTATCAGTATCCACCATCCTATCCATCATACCCACATTTTTCTCCTCAAAATCCTCAACAAAATTTTCAACAAAATCCTCAACAACATCATCAGAACCTACCACATCAAAATCAACCACTTCCATTACCATTTCCTCAAAAATCAAATCAGTTGCCTGCTCAACCCATACCAAACCCAAACAATAAAAATCCTTAGAACACATACATGATAGAAGGCCAACAGTTTCCAACTTATTTAATTACTCCTTTAGACCTTAGTGATGTTCAACTTAGGTCTGGAAGAATACTTGAAAAGAGGAAACCTTCTGTGATCATACAAGAACAAGATAACTCTGAGGAAGATTCTCTACGGGTGAATAAAAGTCTCGAGGAAGACACATCTTTTCAAGACCCAAACATTGAAAAATCAAAGCAAAAAGAACCAATAATTTCAACTCTTGTATTAGAGTAGCCATCAACATCTACTTCTACACCTCCCTTGCCAGAAAGATTACAAATTGATAGAGGTGTAGAAAAAAAAATTATGGTGCCTAATTATGATTTCCTAGATGAGCTGAGAAATGTTTGCATTAAGATTCCATTATTACAAGACATCAAGGAAATTCCAATTTTAGCCAAAACAATAAAGGAGTTGAGCATGAAGAAAACAAGAAAAAGAATAAGAGAGACAAAGAAAATTCAATTGGTAGGAAAAATAGCAGACATTATGATGGGTAAGATTGCTATTCCAAAGTATCTAGACCCAGGAAATCCAGTTGTTAAAATTCACATCAATGGAATTGAAATACAAAACACACTCATTGATTTAGGAGCAGCAATCAATATCATGAGTAGACAAATCATGGATAAAATGAAACTTCCTAATCTTCTCTTTACACCCACATTATTACAATTAGCAGACAGATCTGTGATCAAACCTGATGGGGTAACAGAAGACATTCCAGTGTCCCTAGATTCTTGGGAGTACCCTGTGGATTTCATGATCCTAACTCCTAAGAATAATCTAGGAGGACATCCCGTTATATTAGGAAGACCTTGGTTGGCTACAGCTGATGCTTTTATTAGTTGTAGATCCGGTGATATGTACATCTCTGATGGTAGTTCAACCAAGAAATTCAATTTGTATCCTCCAGCTAGGACAATTACAGATTTAGATGATACTCAATGGATAGAGGATGAAGAAGACTTACAACCTCTCTTCACAATTTCAGAAATTAGTGAAGATAATCAAATTCTGAATACTCTAGAAAACTTTGAATCCTCTTCAGAATAAAAACATGAACCATTTCAAGAAGGATCCAACATTGAGTTTTTGTCATCAAGACAGATGTCTCTTTATTCTATGGATAAATTTGGCAGCTCTACAAGTGAGATATTTCCAGGAAAAAAATTGAACATAAACAAGAACCTAGAAAAATCTCAACAAGAAGAGTTAGTCAAGATATTACAGAGTCATTCTTCTGCATATGCATGGCAATACACTGACATGAAAGGGATAAGCCCCAAGACTTGCACTCATCACATCTATATAGAGGAAAATTGTAAACCAATCAGACAACCTCAAAGACGGATGAATCCAAATCTTAGGAAGATTGTTAAAGAAGAATTGCAAAAATTGTTAAATGTCAACTTCATCTATCCCATTTCAGATAGTCAGTGGGTTTCTCCCTTGGTAATTGTGCCAAAGAAAAATGGTAAATGGAGGGTATGTGTTGACTACCGGGAATTAAACAAAGCTACTCTTAAATACCATTTTCCCTTACCTTTCATAGATCAAGTGTTAGATACATTAGCTGGCAAAAAGTACTTCTCATTCCTAGATGGGTTCAGTGGTTACAACCAAATCCAAGTAGCACTTGAAGATCAAGAAAAAACCACATTTACCTGTCCTTGGGGTACCTATGCTTACCGAGTATTGCCATTTGGATTATGCAATGCACCTGCAACATTCCAAAGGGAAGTATTAGGAATTTTTTCAAATCTAATACATGATTTTGTAGAGTTATATATGGATGATTTCACAGTTTATGGAAACACATTTGAAGAAGCCTTAGAAAACTTGGAAAAAGTTTTAAAGAGATGTCAAGAAGCAAATCTTTCACTTAGTCATGAGAAATGTTTCATGATGTTTACTGAAGGTATTGTTTTAGGGCATCATATTTCAGGGGATGGGATTAGATTTGATGAGTCAAAAGTTGAAGTCATCTCTAACTTATCTATTCCAAGTTGTCAAAAAGATGTTAGGAGTTTTCTAGGATTTACAGGATATTATCGGAGGTTTATAGAAAACTTCACCAATATAGCATCTCCACTCTTCAAATTACTTACCAAAGACTGTGAATTCAAATGGAATTCTGATTGCTAGTTAGCCTTTGAAACCCTGAAAACAAAAATTTCTGAAGCACCTATTTTAAGGGGACCTAATTGGAAGTTACCTTTTCTCATCTCAACAGATGCCTCTGATACAACTCTAGGAGCAGTATTGGGACAAAAAGACTTGATTCCTTATGCCATCTACTATACCAGTAAAAATTTGACTCCTGCAGAGTTAAACTATACTGTAACTGAAAAAGAGTTTTTAGCTGTTGTTCATGCCATAAACAAATTCAGACACTATATAACAGGCTATGAAACTTTTGTTCACACAGATCATTCTGAAATTAGATACTTAATGAACAAATCAATTACTAATGGCAGAGTCATAAGATGGTTATTGCTTTTACAAGAATTCAACATTACCATTCTAGATAGGCCTGGAAAACAAAACACAGTAGCTGATTTCCTATCTAGACTCCAAAACATCAAAGATGACACTCCAGTTGAAGATCAATTTCCCGATGAATATCTTTTTGCAATTTCTACCCAAACTCCTTGGTTTGCTGACATTGCTAATTATTTAGTTTCAGGAAAATTTCCTTCAATAATGAATGCAAGAGATAAAAGAAAAATCATTTATGACAGTGCAAAATATTCATGGGTTGCTAATGAGTTGTACAAGACTGGTCCAAATTTTATCATTAGGAGATGTGTTCTGGAAGATGAGATGCCTGAGATTCTCAAAGCATGCCATGATGAACCTTGTGGCAGACACTTTGCCGATAAGAGGACAACCTATAAGATCCTTCATTTAGGATATTATTGGCCATCCTTGTTTAAAGATGTTAAAGAGTATTTCAAAAGGTGTGACAGTTTCCAAAGTGTAGGGAAACCTTCTCCTTCAGGTGAGATGCCATTACAAACTCAGGTACATATTGAACCTTTTAAAAAATGGGCTTTGGATTTTGTAGGACCTATTAGTCCTCCATCAAGACAAAAGAGATATATATTAGTTTGCATTGATTATGTTACCAAATGGGTAGAGGCCAAGCCATTACTTTTTGCTAATGAAGCATCTGTAGTCAATTTTCTTTTTGAGGATATTTTTACTTGTTTTGGTGTCCCAAGGGAAATTTTTACAGATCAAGGAGCTCAATTTACATCGAGGCTAGTGGAACAAATGATGGAGAGGTACAAAATCAGGCATAGAAAATCTACTCCTTATCATCCACAAGCAAATGGTAAAGTGGAATCTACTAATAAGGTCATTGAAGGAATCCTAACAAAGACTGTTCATTTACATAGAAGAGATTGGGTAGATAGGCTTCCTGAAGCCTTGTGGACCTATAGAACTACATGGAGAAACACAACAAGCCATACTCCTTATGAACTTGTTTATGGAAAGCAAGTTTTGTTTCCCATAGAGTTCCGGATTCAAACTTTCAAAATGGCAGTTCAGCTAGGACTTGATTTAATGGAGGCACAAAAGCATAGATTGGAGCAGATTAATGAATTGGATGAGATCAGACAAGATGCAGTTCAGAAAACAAGTCTAGTCCAATAGCAAATGAATAGATGGCATGATAAGTACATCAAAGAGAAGAAGTTCAAAGAAGGAGACTGGGCTCTCTTGTTTGATTCAAAATTCAAGGATTTTCAAGGTAAATTTCAAACACATTGGCTAGGGCCATATGAAATTGTTAAAATTTTTGACAATGGAGCAGTAAAAATCAGGACAATAGATGAAGAAGAGGTCACTTTTCTTGTGAATGGTCATAGATTGAAGTTGTATCACAAACCACTATCAAGAGAAGAATTTGTCAAGAAGTTCCAGGAAAACAGTGATGTGAAGTTAATGAAGAAGAATATTTCTTCTTCATCAACTTGATTGAATTTTCTGAAGTCATTTAAAAAAAATAAAAAATAAAATAAAGTATAAACATGAAAACCAATCACTGATTGGCATGTTTATACAGAAAAGATAGGGTGAAAATCAGAGTCTTTCTGACACTCTAACTTTTCCATTTTGTTTCTGCAAGAAGCTGTTACAAAATCATAAGTTCAGATCCATTACACTTATGATCCATCTCATTTCATTTCATTCCATTTACTTATCCATCCATACCCCATTTCATTCATTCATTCATACTTCACTTCATTCCATATTTCATTCATCTCATTCCATACTTCATCCACCTCATTTCCATATCAAAATTTAAATTTTGATGTATTTCTGCAATTGAATAACACATGTCATGAATTGCAGGCCATTCCTTATACTTTTCCACTCCATTTCATAAATTGTAATCCATTCCACTCCATCATTCACTTCATACATATCCCATTATACCATGTTTCATCATCTATCTTCACTCATTCCATATAATATTCCACTTATATTCCAGACCACTCCATTCCATGATTAAAGTTCTCTACAGGTACATTCTGCAGCTAAACAGATATTCTGTAGCTAATCAGACTTTCCGCAGCCAGACAGTCATTCCACAGCTACAGATCCTGAAGGCACTAATCAACAGACATTTGAATTGTAACAAGATGATCCGGTATATCCATGAACAAGAAAAATCAAGAAGGATTATGAAGACTCACAAAGTAATGATTTCCAGAGGAGAACAAAGCATATAAAGACCACAAAAACCAGATGAAAAGAAAAGGTAAAAAGTTCTGATTATAATGGCATATCATGAAAAACTTTAGTATATTCTAGTTATGAATCATTCGAAAAGTTGTTTTGATTATTTTTATTGATCATGCCAAATATACCCTCTGCAAAACTTTGGATAAAAATCCTTCATTTCAAATCCTATACCCGATCATCATTTAAAAATCTAAGCAGTTAAAATGCTGAAGTGCTTGATTTTCTCACGTCACCCAGCCAAATCATTTAATGATGATTTTTGAATCCGTTGCAAAATATCTCCGCGGTCTTTTCACTCATTGATTTGTTTTCTTCACCTCACTTCATTAACTCGTTCCGTAACCACTCCCTATTACTCCATCCCGTAGCCAACCCTTCATCATTTCATTCTGTAAAATAGAGGTATCTCTATCACCGTGAGAAAAGGTATATTAGTTTGGAAATTGAAGCCACTGTCACCAAGAAGAAGAGGTATATCAGTTTGAAATTTGAAGCCATTGTCACTGTGAAACAGAGGTATATCAGTTTGAAGATTAAAGCACTGTCACCGTGAAGCAAAGGAGTATTAATTTGAAGGTTGAAGTCATTGTCTCTGTGAGCAGAAAAAGTATTAATCTGAAGATTGAAGAAGAAATTATGGGCCTCATTGTGAGAACTAAACCAGTGGGCACAAAATACCTGGAAGGATACCCTCAAAGCAGAGAAATGTTGCAACAAGTAGGATGGCTGCAATTCCTTGAAAAATTTAATGGCTTCCACAAAGAAGTTACTAAAACATTTGCAAGGTCATTCAAAGGAGCCGAGGTTGAAGTTGGAGATATTAAATTTACTATCACAGAGGTTTTTATTGCAGAAGCAACAGAATTTCCTAGACATGGAGAAAGATGGTTTAAGAACAGAGAATTTCATAATGAATCATGGAAGCAGATCCTCAAGTCACCAGGTATGGATGTCATTGTGTTTAAAAAGGGAATTCCAAGCTCTGCATTAAAGAATAAATGGAGAAACATGTTGCTTATCCTATAAAAATTTATCACTTGTGAAGGTAGATATGGTACTTTCTATGTTTACCATATTAGGTTGATAATGCATTTCCTAGAAGAAGAGCTTAATTTGCCTTATTTTTTGCTTCAAAGTTTAAAGAAAATGGCTTCAAGTGTCCAAAAGAGAATTCAATTTCTAGAGACAACCTTATATCACCATGGGTTAGTCAAGATTTTGATTGAGCATCATTTGAGAAAAATAGGGGATAATTGGGATAATTTCTTGGTGAGAAATCACTTTGAGGAACCAAAAGATTCTTCACCTGAACATCAGCCTACAAAGAGAAGCAGAAAATGGAGAGCCTCTAAAATTGAAACTGATAAAATAGTTCAAGAAAGCAGTGAAGAAATAATCTCTGAAAATTTGACTCAGATTAAGAGACAACTTAAGGAAGAGAGGGTAATCAGAAAATTTGCCACAGAAAAAGGAGAGGGACCATCCCAGCCGAAAAGGAGCCATAGACTCAGGGGGAAACTAAGGAAAACACAGATTAAACAAACTGGGGTGATAAACATAGAAGATGAAGAAACACCTATTGAAGAAGATGTTGAAGAAGATTTTGATGAAGAAGCCCTTGAAATTGACCCTGCACAGCAAGAAATTTATAACTATGTTGAAACATTGGAAAAGAAAGCTTCAGAGAGTAGAGATAGAACCCCTAGTCCTCTACTATCCGAAATAGATGTGTTAAGAAGAGATAGGTACGAGCTGGAAGTACTTAATAGACATATCAGGACTGAGAATGATATTTTGAAGGAACAAGTTAAACTAAAAACTACTATGAACTCAACCTTATCTCTACAAATGGACAAAGTGGAAAAGGCTAATGAAAAGTTGAAAAAGAGGAACAAGAAGTTAATCAAGGCACTTACCAATTTAAGGTTCAAGTTAGTCATCAGGAAGCCCAGAAGGCCTTTAACTTCCAGGCAAAGAAGAAGAAGAGGGTTTGATGTTCTTGCAGAAGTCTCTGAGTTTATAAAATAAGTTGCATGAGGACATGCAAGAAGTCAGCAGTGGGGGTATGTTGAGTCCCAAGATTGTTCTTTCTTCCATCATACTTCACTCCATTTTCTTTTGTCCATTGTTATCCCAAGCTCAAATGATCAATGAAAATTAGTTAAAATTTCTTTAAGAATGAATATCATGGCTAACTTGCTAAGTTTGTGATTTTGTCATTGTAATACATTTTGAACTGAAACTAGCTACAAAATGCAGACATTCCGTAGCTAGTTTCCAATTCTGCAGCTGTCTTCACATTCAAGCATGTTCCAGGTGTCCTCTCAGGAAAAGCCACACATGGGTGTATTCCACATCATTTCCTCAGCACTTGTTGCTCACCATGAAGAATGAATGGAATTCTGGACGTGGTTTTGTACATGGGAACTCACACAAGGAGGCATACTCCTAATAGGACAAGGACAGTCCAGATGTCCTTTGTCATTTTATGCTGCCATATTTAGAGTTCTAGTACAATTTTGATATGAAAAGACAATGATCCCTGTATTATCTCAAGTTCTGTTATGAAGATTTGTTATAAATGTACTCGGGAAACCGAGAGACTAGTTCTAGATTTTGATATATTTCGTGGATTGACTGCTATATTTCTGAAGACCGAGAATACTCTGTTTTAAGTTATTTTCCTTTAATGAAGAAGACAGCATTTCATTGAATGCGTTGAGTTGATCTTGAGCTAGATTTCGTGCTACTCTGGTGGTAGAGGGCCCCTGCCTCCTGAGCAGCTTTACTTTTGCAATTTAGATAAGTATCTTAGTTCGTTTTCAAGTTTTTGAAGTTTACGTTCATAGTTAATTTCATTAATCATTATAGCTATACTTGTTCTAAGAAACTCTTCCAGAAGATCATTACAATGAATAAGAAATGGCTGTAGTGTTATAGATTTTATTTTCAATTCCTTTCGTTCATTATCACAGTTAAAATTACTCTAGTAAACTCTTCCAAGATATCATTATGATGACTAAGGCATAACTGTGATACTGTAGGATTCAGTTGCTTGTTTACACTAAGTAGCATAGCTAATCTTACTCTTAAAAAGATCTTCCAAAATATCATAATAATGAGTAGGAAATAGCTGTGATGTCTTAGTTTTCAATTGTATTTGTTTTCAGTTTTTTTTTATGTTTGTATTCAATTGCATTGAATTGTACAGCTAGGATTGTTCTAACAAGCTCTTCCAAAATACCAATCATGATGAACGAAATAGGTTGTAGAATTCCATAGATTAATTTCATGATAACTTCGTTAGAGCACTCCAGAGGCAAATTGCATTTAATTCATGCTCTGTTATTTCGTTTCAAGTTTGATAATGGCTTTTTAGTTTAGTACTGTTCACTGTAGACTAGTAACACCCTAGTTCAGTTCTAGCTTAGCTCACTGTATTTACATTCCAAGTTTAGTTGCCATCCATTGTATTTTAAATTGCATTAGTTGTTAAACTTAAATACCACGGTCTTCATTATTTACAAAACTTCTTTCGTTCCAAACCTATATTAACTCATAATCATCTGGACATAAGATAGTATCAGTTTAAGGCCTGGAGTACTTTTGCAACCTTTTTACCATTTCAAAAACAAGCCTTTCCTCAAAGACTATTCTAAAATGAAATCTATAACTTTTGAGTGAGGTTTAGTGGTGTTAAACTAAGTTGCAGAATAGAATTAGGAGCTAGTTTTAGAGTAGAGATCTTATGATGTTACAAATGTTCTTTTGCAAATATGTTTCAATGAACCTTTAATCATGGATGAGATGTTGTATCATTATAAGTTGATTGTTTAATTGTTTAGTTAGGGGAATTTTATTTACACTTAGCTGCCCATTTCTCAAGCTCTTCCAAAACATCTTTAATGAATGAATTGGACAAGTTAAGTTCATGTTGTGATTTATTTTCTTGATGTCATTATCAAGCTTTGTACTTTGCTAAATCATAGTTTAGGTTTGGTTCTGTTTTAGTATTTGCATTTGTCATTTGTTATCAATAATTTAGGCTTCACTCTGTTTTTAACCAGTAGCTTCTTTCCACCAGCATTTAGTTATTTCCCTTGTGAACATAAAACCATAAAAAAAAAACCCAAAAACATCATAAAACACTAGACACAACGCAGTAAGAAACAAACACCTAGGCACATATAGTGCACCACACTTCAGCAGTTTACCAACCCTGGTTGACAATTAAATGAACTCAATTTAGGAGACTAGGTTGAGCACAAACACCACCTAGAGCAACTAGAAGGCCATTGGCCAAAAACAAATATCTAAAACTCTCCTTGAGGCTTAACAAAGTCCAAGGCACAAAATATCCTTCAAAAATATCTTTTCAGACCAAAATAGAAAAAAAGAATCACTTTCAAGGCTTGACACATAAGATAAACTTGCTTAATGCACATTTGGCCCAGTCATCACTCAGAAAACTTCTTTTCAGCAAAATCTACAAGAGCGTAGCACCATAAAAAGTCTGTTTAAAGTGTAGTTTTGGCAGACTTCTTGATGATGAAATGAGTCCCGTGATGGCTCGTTGGAAAGCTACGGATGTCAAATTTCCAACAATACTTGATTTTTTCCAATATTATGCCTAGAAGTCAGTTAAAAAGTAGAAACAGTGAAAAAAACCCAGGAGTGTAGCACCTGCTGATATTAGGGGCAGAAAGGTAAAAAATGGTTGTTTTTGGCTTTTTTGAGAGACCAAAATAGCTTCATTTGATTTGAAAATTTATGAGCATGTTCCTTTGATGTCAAGGAATCCAAAAATATATTTTTCTTCAGCTGAGGATGCTCCGAGAAAAAGTTAAGGCACCCATAATTTTATGCTTTTAGGCCTAAAATTCACAAAAAACAAGAATGTGTCCAAAAATGCCCAATTTTGGTGAGTAAACCCCTTAAGGATTTTTAGAAACATGCAATGAATCTTGACCAAGAATTCCAAGCTGGGATAGGCCTTTTCCACATTTTTCCGTCGAGCACCTCCTTTGTGCAGCTTTGAGTTTCCTTCGGGCAAACTGATTCAACTTCTTGTAGTGCTTGGTCATTCTCCTTTGTAGGTCCAAATCCTTGTTATCTTTTTCCAATTTGGTTTCCAAATGCTGATTTGCCCTCTCAAGCCAAGACTCTTTATCATTCTTAATTTCTTTGGCAAGGAGCTCTGTAAGAAGGTACTGTTGTGTGCGAGCTGATTCTTCTTCTTTCTGCTTTTGCAATGCTCTTCTAAGACCCATGGTCTTAGGTCTCTTTCTTGCTGGCTCTTCTTCTTCATCATATTAAGCATACTCAACCATGTATTCTTCTAGCCTCACTTGTGACTTTTGAGCTTCCCTTTTGTATTTGAGTGCCCGGACCTCAAATATTTCCATATGTCCACTCATTTGATTATTTTTCAATTGCAAATAGTGGATGATGTCTTTTGACCTTTCTAGGCCATTTTCCAAGTCTTTAATTTGAGCCTCCCGGTTTTTCAAAAGAGATCTAAGAATACTGGCCTCATCATCTTCAACATCACTTTCTATTTGTATTATGTCAAATTCCCTTTCATGCTCATGGCTACTGTCTTGCTATTCAATCTTCTCTTTTCCCTTGCTTTTAATTATTTTCTTTCCTCTGGTTTTCTTGGGAAATTCTACATTTCTCTTCTTTGGCAATTTTCCTCTACTCCTTAGTGACCTAGTGATATTGCTAGTCACTGCTTGAGTGCTTTTCTTCCTTGTTGTTTTGGTATTTTTAGCCTTTGCTACTTTTGATGAAGGAAGCATGGCCCCTTGCCTTGGAGAGGTAGTAAAAACATGCTCTTGACTTTGCTGATGATGAGTGAGAGGAGGAGTTAATACATGGGCTTGTTTAGTTTGGTCTCCTATAGCCTCAGGGCTATCCTTTTCACCAAAAACATTATTTTTTTGCACTTCTTGGTTACTTTGTTGTGGGGAATCTCTTTGTTAATTAAATTTGATATTTGTAATGAACTCATCATTAGGAGTAATCTCAGAAAGATCATGCTCTTTTTTTGTTTGGTGAGAGATGTCTAGGTCTGCTATTTTTTCCTTTCCAAAACTATCTCTGCCTTCATCCATCTTCTTGCTATCATGACTATTTTTATTACTTCCCTCTTTTCTGTGACTGCTTCCATTATTTTCATCTTGACCTTGGTCTTCAAAGGTGTCACTGTTTTTGATGTTTAGGCCTTGACTGTTTTGACTGTTTGGGCTACCTCTTTCCTCATCAAATTTGTTGTCTTTAATGAGCTTGGAATTGTTTGCTTCATCATTGTCACTGTTTCAATGTTTCCCTGATGTGGTCTACCTTCATCATGATCACTGTCTTCATTTTCTCCTTGTGGGTTGCCACTTTCATGATCACTTCTTTTATTTTCTCCTTGTGGATTTCCTGCCTCATCATGATTTCCTTTCCCTCTACTACTGCTGTTATCACTTTCTTGTTCTTTGTCACCATCACTTCCTTGTTTTCTTTTACTGCATTCTTCCTTCTCACTATCATCTGTGGAGGATGGTTTTTTTTGGGGAGTAGACTCATGAGAAGAAGAGGAAACATAAGGTGTGGAGGGCAAGGAATGAGCATGAGGAGGGTCTCGGGATGAAAATGGCCTAATTTGTAGTGGCATAGAAGATGCAAAAGTGAAATCATGCTGAGAGATGAAAGTTTCCCAAGGGATGCCCTTTTGTTTCAGCTGGTGAAGGATAATGATCTTAATGAGAGAGTGATGGAATAAACTTGCTTTCTGCTGAGCTGGGGGCTTCTTTTTAACAATGGAAGACATCTTGTCTATACTTTTGCATAGGAAAAAGGGTAAGTTTAGCAACTTAGCTTTTGTGAAATGCATAAGGAGTCTGATGTGATAGGAATATACTCGAGAGAATCTACCTTCACAAGTGAAAAACTTCATGATTATCTTCATGAGGACTGCATAGTCATCCAGCAAGTGTGAAAAGGGGAAGATGGAGCTATATTCATCTTGATGATTTGGTTTTAGAAAATACTGATAATGGCTGAGGTCAAGGTATGATTTTTTGATCCACTCCTCTCCTATGTTAGGGATTTTGGTTGCTTTAGAAACAGCTCTAGGAGTGAGTTCAAAATCTAGACCTGCTATGTGAACTTGCTTTCCATCCAATCTCAAGGCAAAAAACTCAGTTAAATAAGGGTGGCTAGTGACCTCTGGTATTCTACTACAAAAATCAAATCAGCCTACCTCTTGAAAGCAAGACAAGACTGAGGGAGAGGCAGTGATTTCTTGAACAGTGGTGGGCTCAAATCTATTATGTTTTCCTCCCTTTTTAACCTTTCTCTTTGGAGGCATTTTGATTTTGTTGTCTCTCCCCAAATTTCAAATAAAAAACCTTTCAAATGTAATAGACACTTTTTCTTCAAATTTCCTTGAACTCTAATTTATCTTTCAAAAACAATTTTTTTTTAAGACCAGGAATGCTGAGGGGTAAAAGACATGTAAAATACCTAAAAAACTTCTTTTCTGTGATGAAAAAACCAAACTGGGTACAAAAAATTCAATTCGGGCCCCTTTTTGCAATAATGGATAGGTGCTACGCCCTTGCACATAGGCGCGTAGCATTTGCATGCTAGACTGTTGTGGGTGCCTGGTAGAACTCTGCACAAGGGTCGGGTGTTGAAATGTGTCTTGCTAGTATACATGTGCATCGCACTCTTTGTATTTTTCTTCGGTAAGCTGCTACAGGTGTGTAGCGCTTAGGCACAGGCGCGTCGTGTCCTGGAAAATGTGCACAGAGTGTTTGCCAAGGAAACAGGAAAACCCCCTACATTTGCTAATCAATAAAATGAGGATAATATATGCTCATTGAGGGATTTTGTGCCTTTTGAAATGATTTTGTGGCACATAGTTGTCCTTTTGGATTTTTCAAATAGTTTCATTTAAACCTTTGCCTCCCTATTTTGTTTTTAGAAAAACAAAAGGTGACTGTTTTGTCTTGTGCAAAAGTTTAATTTACTTTCTTCTTGGTGCAAGGGTTATTTCTATGCTTTGAAATTTTGCAAATTTTGACCCCCGTCCTTATTTTAAGGAGAAATTATTTCAACACCTTTGCACCCTCTACTTATTATCGAAGGAGGTGCTCCCTGTACTCTTTGATGTCTATTGCACTTCTACCCAAATTCTATGAAAAATTTTTAAAACATTTTTCACTGTGGGGTATTTTTAATCAGAATTTTTCAAACAGTGAAACTAGTTTGAAAACCATGCACTCTATGCATATATATGAAGGAGGTGCCACTTTATTTGGATTTTGTAAGGTATTTTCTATAAAAATTTTCCTCTCTATTTTTCAAATGAAGGAGGCCCTTTAAATCAGTCTTTGCCCTCTACTTGTCATTGAAGGAGGCTTCTTTAAAACCGTGTCTTTTCCCTCTGCTTATAAATTGAAGGAGGCCTCTTTAGCACTGTGTCTTTGCCCTATCTCTATTTATCAAATGAAGCTTTAGCCTTCTAAACAAACTGATTGTGTTATTCCCTATCTCTATTTATCAAATGAAGCTTTAGCCTTAAAAACAAACTGCTTGTGTTATGCCCTTTGCTTATCACTTTGAAGGAGGCTTGTTAAAAAAAAACTGTTTAGGCCCTCTCCTCATGACTGAAGGAGGTGCCTCATAAAAACAAGTGATTTCCATATGCTTATCATTGAAGGAGGCAATTCAAATGGTTTATCCTTTATCAATCTGTATGATACATGTTTCTTGTAGAAATCTACTATGGAGATAATGAATAGGTAAGATATTTCAAACTCCAACATATTTGCTTTGTGTCTCTTAGGTTAACTCTCTTTTGTAGTAGCTTTGGCTTCCTTTTTGATGATAGTATCTTTGATGATTTAGAGTCTAGGCTATAGGGGTATAAAAAAAATGCAATTGTTCCCTTTTCATGCTTTTCACTTTGATGCCTAAACTGCTGGAAGTCTTTCGCCAGAAAACTAACATACCTAGCCTCATAAGACTATTTTTCAAAGTTGTTCCCATATGTTTGGGAAGAATGTGAAAATTTCATTGTGAGTTGACATGAAGTGCCAGATGCAGTAAATTCCCAACCTTTGTACTCATTTTTCCATGATGGATGATTCTTTGACTTTCTTGGTGCTTTGAGTTTGCAGGGATGAATCCTGTAGGTTTCCTTTCTCTTTGAAATCTTCATTTTATTTATTTCCCAACAGTCAACTGTTCTAGCTTTGAAAAATTTCCTTGAAGTTTCCCTTTGTTCAGAACTTCTTATTGCCATCTATCCTAGCACCCATGTAGAGATGCATTTATAAAATGTCTTTGACCATTGGAGACCCTTTTTGTGGTATCACGATGATAATATATGAAAATTCACTTGATCACTTTTCTTCGGACATAGGACCTTCTTACTCTGTTTCTTCCTGAATTCGAACCTTATAAGCTTTGTTGAAACAAAACACAGTGACCATTTTGATGGTGTATTAACTAGGGGTAAAAAAGGTTTTTTTTTTTCTAGATAAGAAGAGAGGATAGCTGACTGATATTAAAAACAAGGTTTTTGACTAGAGATATTCTTCTCAAGATACTTACCCTAAACACCATCACCTAAACCTAGATAGTTTGTCATAATTTCTAAAGGACTTCTTGGGCATAGTCAGGTCATCATATGGGAATTTAAAAAATGAGAGAGGAGGAGAAAACCTTTTTCTATGCTTGATAGTGAGTTGTGTGAAAACAGGGGATTTTGAATATTCAGAGATATAAGGCTTATGAAGGTTATGGACAGGGGAGTTTTATCAAGACTGAAACTTGAAAACCACTTCTAACACAGTATACAAGAGAGGAAAAAAGATAAAATTTCTCTGAGGGGTTTTCTAGAGGAAAATTTGAGTGTTTGAAATTGGTTTCTAAAACACCTAGGCAAGGCATATAGTCATCACAACAGGAAAAAATACTGATGACTAACAGTAAGACCTATACATTTTTCACCTACATACAAATACATTCAAGACACTATTATAGAGTTAGTCATCTGATTGAATTATATTTGAATAAATCATATTTACCTTTGAGAAAGCCCTATCAGGCTGAAAAGGCTAATTTTCAGTCAGAAGTTGGTTTGAAAGAGTTACCCTAGGTTGTCTAGTGGAGCATCCCATCTGTACCAACTTAGTGATAACAGGATGTCCAGGGCTCTGATAGAGATTTGAAAATGTGTGCACACCCAAACATCAAACCCATCACGCAATGACTACTTTCACCTACCGACTCTATGATGTGATGGGAAATCCCACCTAGATCCCAATAGTAATCTGGCCCTTGTGTCCCTCTAGTAATCCATGGACTCTATTAGCACCCAATCTGAACCTCAGGCTGAAAAGGAAAATCAAGGTAACAACTAAACCACACTCAGCCTTGTAGCTAGCCCTACAAGGACAGGAGAGGGCTCTCTCCATAGAATAGACATTCAATAACACAATAATAAACTGATTTTAGGCTACATATATGAATGTGAAAGGGGTTTTGATAAATGACTGAAATTTTTCAGGGATGTACGAGACACAATGATAGCATGAACTGAGGAAATAAATCAAGATACAAGGTATTTCATGGGGCAAGATAGGCAGGAGATTTAGCAATCTAGTTTTGAGATAAGATGGAGTGGAAGGACTGTTGAGAAGCTGAAAAGGGCATAATAAATGGATCCTTTTCAAGCAGAAGAAAATACACAGAGCATGAATGATTCCCCAAGGTAGAGCATATAAAATGGATTCTACCTTTCTACCTTGAAAAAATTCAACTGGAAATGTTTATGAATGAATATTGCAACATAGCAATGTACATATGAAAACACAAAGAAGAGAAATATGCTAAAACTCATACCACATGAATCCCACAAATCAGAGCTGCATCACTATATTAATTCCCTGCCAAACTGTACAAGAGAGCACAAAGCTCGCTGCCCCACTATTCCCCTCTTCTGAGTTTTCAGACCTCAGACTTTCAGCCTCTTACAAATGATTGGAATTTACAATAAATAGACATAATTTTTGGAAATATAGATCGATGGGAATAGGAGGAATCATAACTGGAGATGGGAGACCAAGAGCTCATAATCTTCTCGTAAAGGAAGAGTTGCGTTACATTATTCCTCTTGAAATTTTTGGATATCCAATGCGGAGACTAAACCTGTAGCGTGGATCCTTTAGAATCATTGCTGACGATGTGACTGTTACATTTCTGTTTCTTTGGCCTCTGACGTTCCGCTTTCCATTATTTCCTTATTCTCTGACTTTTTAATAAAATACTACAGAAATAGAACGTAATAACATATATGCTTTGTGAAGGGAAACCATATTTTCAATGGGACAGAGGAGGGAAAGGAGGCGATATTTTCATTATAATCGCAATCAGAATGGGGGAGCGGAGAGATATGACATAACAAACAGCAATTGCAATCACAGCGGAGGGCACGGCGGAGTGACATATTACAGATATGCGATGCCATGGGAGGAAGGCCTTTGTAATAAACAAATATAACCGAAGTATTGAATTAACAAAGGGCTAGGCCTTTTATTTATGAACGAGCGGAAGTACTGATGGTGGGACCGAAGGACCAATCGTAATCGCAAATCAGAAGGGGAGATTAATCGCAATCGGGAAGCAGGGATGTGTGATTAAGCGATTAGACGTGGGTCGTCGATTGGACTGGGAGATCAATGGCTGAGGGATAATCGGAAGCAGCAGATCGGGAGATCGGAAGGATGGGATGCGATTGATTGTGGGTCGTCCGATCGGCGGGAAAGATCGAAGGTTGCGATATCAATCAGGAGTTTGAATCGAAGGGTGTTGTGATCGGAGAATATTGCGATTGACCAATCGGAGTGCACGTTACAGATGTTGCGATTGTGATGGAAGGCAGGATATATATATATATATATATATATATATATATATATATATATATATATATATATATATATATATGCAAACTTTCAAAATGTTTACCATAAGGTTTTTTTCAACGGGAATGGAGGGGAAGTGGTTATGAGATCGGATATATGTATTAATGTGATTTTTTCCATTGGAAAAGGGAAAAAGGGATTTTATAAAGGAATATTAAAATTTAATAATACAAAGTTTAAAAGGGAAGGATGGGAAATAGGGGATATATGAGGACATAGGGACTTTTACTTCACTTAAGCATAAATTTCCATCCAGAAGTCAGTTTTGAGAGTGTACTATACCATTGGAAAGATTTTTCCGGGCTCTTTCTGATGGATCTGGCACTAAACATGCTATGGAAAACTTCTCTAAAAGGTAGGGACATCACTTTGTGGAGATAACAACTTCTGAATTGTGACTGAAAGGAAAAGTATTATGTTTTCACCTCAAAACATGGTTTTGAGGTGAAAATTACATCAAACTAAATGAATGATATCTCTGATCTTCCGGGCGCTATAATTTCAAGCTTATTAACTTCCTCATGGCCTTGCTGATCTTTATTGACACTTGACTCATTATTTTGACCATGGTGAGACCTTAGAGACTAATGAGACCCATCCTATGACCTACTGATACGATTTTGAGAATGAAAGTGACTAGTGACTGAAGACCATAGGGAGGAAAATCAGCAAGTACCTCATGAGGGAAAACCGATAAAAATTACTATCATCAATGAATCCATGACCTAGCGGAATGGTGAAATTTATTGATATGGGACTCCTAATATGCAAATGTAAAAGTGCAATTTTGATCACTAATGGCAGTATGACTAGAAAGACACTAACATTGGCTCCAATGGGGATGGTAGCTCCTTGGAGGTGCCAAGAACACCGTAGACCAAGTAGCCTTATCCATTGGGTGTGGAGTCAAAAACACTGAAAAAACTGACGCAATGCAGACGGATCCTGACTCAAGACTAAGACTGAAAAACTGAAATAAAACACCATACACAAATCATCCAAGTCTTATAGCCTTCACCCCGAGCCCCAAACTTCAATGACTGTGTACTCTGAACTCTGATAAACATAACATGGTATATACAATGCTGATGACATAGGTTTTGATCCTTTGTTTTCAACAATGGTATTGCTTCAAAAACCTACCATTTACTGCTCCTCCAGGGAAATCTTGGCCATCCATTTCTGAAAGCAAGAAGGTATTTTGTCCTCTGTATGCTGAAATTCTATATGGTCCTTTCCACAGATTGTCGAACTTTCTATGCTTCCCTTTCTCTTCATTTCTGGCATCCCATTTAAACACTATATCATCCAGCTAAAGCTTATCTACTTTTTTCTTCCTGTCATATATCTTTTTAATTTTCTCCTGCAACTGGATAGCATTCTGTGACACTTCCTCTCTTGTTTGCTGAAGGTGGATCATTTGATTGATCCTTCGCTGATTTTCATTGTCCTTGCCGCCAACTTCTTGCAATAATCTCATAACTGGGACTATAAGGTATGTCGGAAAGATAGCATCAGTACCATAAACTAGCTCAAATGGTGACATACCTATTGATCTTTTACTGCTGACTCTGTCTGCCCACAGTGCGTTGATGAGTTTTCGGTGCCAATTTATTTTGTTTGCCTCCAACATTTTCTTAATTATATTCACTAGTGATTTGTTAGAGGACTCAGCCAGGCCGTTTCCTTGTGGATAATACGCTGTCGAATGGCCCAACGTGATGCTGTATTTGTCACAAAAATCGATCATTTTCTTGGATCTGAATGCGGCTGCATTGTCTATTACAATTTTGCATGCGCAGCCAAAACGAGATAAAATATTCGTTTCCAGGAATTGAATGATTACCGTGTCTATTGCTTGCCTGGTTGGGATGGCCTCGATCCATTTCGTAAAGTAATTTGTCCCTGTCAATATCCATCGGTGCTGTGCTAAGGATGTGGGATGAATTTCTCTAATGAAATCGAGCCCCCACTGCTGAAAGGGTGTGTTCGATGAAACTGGTTTCAAAGGGAGTGGAAGAAATTTTTTCTTTCCTTGGAAGATTTGGCATTCATGAAATTTCATCACGGTCTTATATAAATTAGAGAATAATGTGGGCCAATAATATCCTGCTCTCAATATCTTGTTTGCTGTAGTCTTCCAAAACAAGTGACCGCCACAGTCGCCTTTATGAAACTCGTGCATTACCTTCTGCGCTTCTTCTTCAACCAAACAATTAAGCATAATGCCTCCCGGATCTTTCCAATACAGAGCATTGTCTAAAATGCAGTATTTTGCAGATTTTAGCTTCAGAAATCTACCTTTACTCTTGGACATGCCCGTAGGAGGTGACAAATGTTGAAGGACATAGATGATATCTGAATACCACGGGGACTGTAGAAAAATATCTGCAATTGGAACCAGTAAACCTTCATCTTCCTCTTTTGCCACCGCGGTTACAAGGTTTATATCTAAGGCGTGCAGATTTGATTGGGCCATCAATTTCACCAAGCCTTGGCCTTTGATCAACTTCGTGGGCTTGATCTCCAGATCGTACTCCAGCATAGCTGCTATCCACTTACCTCTCCGACCTTCTGGGTCAGTTTGCATTAACACATCCTTCACCGCGGCGTTAGGAACATATGCTATAGTATGTGAATGTAGGATGTAGACCCTTAAATCCTTCAGTGCCTTGATGAGAGCCAATGCCTATTTTTCGATAATATTGTATTTCAAAGCAGCGTCTCTAATAGTCCTACTGAAGAAGGCAATTGGCTTTTCTATCTTGTCTTTGTTTTGCATTAAAACAGCGGCCAAGGTGTGCTCAGATGCAAACGAAAATATTATAAAGTCTTGAGTGTAGTCGGGACTGATCAAAACTGGGGCATTCGACAAAGAAAACTTTACCAGATTGAATGATTTGATGGCCCCCTCGCTCCATTTAACATTGTTGTATTTCTTCAGCATATTATTCATTTCCCTCAAATGTTCAGCCAGATTGGGTATAAATCGACGTAAGAAGTTCATCTTACCATTGAATGCTCGGATTTCCTTTTTGTTTCATGGCAGGTCTATGAGCTGAATTGCCTCCACTCTGGCTGGATCGATGCGAATACCATCTTTGGAGATGATATGCCCCAGTAGCTTGCCTTCATCCATTGCAAAGAGACACTTCTTGGGATTGAGAGAAATTCCAAATTTTCTGCATCACTGAAAAAAACTCTCAAATGGTGTAAATGCTCATCATCTGATCCTGAAAACACTGTCAAATCATCTAAATAAATAACCAAAAAAACCTCTTTTTCATTTGCAAAAGTGATGTCCATTGCACGCTGGAAATTAGCTCCTGCATTCTTCAGTCCAAAAGGCATTTTGGCATACTGGAAGGTTCCCCAGGGTGTTGTGAAGGCAGTTTTATCTTGGTCCTTCTCATGCACCAAGATTTGGTTGTAGCCTGAGTAGCCATCAAGTAGTGACATCCTGGATGCTCCAACTACTCTCTGCAGAATATGGTCCATCTTCGGAAGTGGATAATTTTCCTTTAAGGAAGCCTTATTCAAGTTTCGAAAATCTATACACAACCTTATTTCTCCAGTCTTCTTACGTACCGGGACCAAATTCGAAATCCAATCGGAAAATTTAATAGGAACTATGATTCCTGCTTTGTACAACCTGTTTACCTCCTTTTCAATTGATGGCAGCAGCTTTGGGTTGATTCTTCTCAGCTTCTGTCTGAAAGGCTTTTGATCTGGCTTGATAGGAATAGTATGCTGGATTATGTTTTTATTATACACTTTCAAGTCTGAATAATCCCATGCAAATACATCAGAGAATTCGGAAAGCAACTCCACATACTTCTCCTTCACTTCAGGCGACAATGTCTTTGACAATTTGACAAACTTGGGTTGGTCAGCTGTTCCGATATTCACATCTTCAACTCCTTTCTCTGTGGGCACCAAGCTTGGCTTCCTTGCAACATCATCCTGATCAAACAGCTCCTCTAGAGGTATGAGACCTCTAGGAATTACATTATCTTTCAGCTGCAATATGTCCATCTGGTTTGTTTCCATTTCTTGATCATCAACAGCATACTCGCCTTCTATGGGAGTGTCCTTGATTTTTCCATCACCCTGTAAGAATGCATTGATCTCATTATCATCCCAAAATACTTGCCAATACCTTAAATTTTCCAGAACAACGGGCCTATGTTTGACATAGATTTCAAACTTATTGCTGGAGTTCATCGGAATCTTCAGGTTACTTGCAGTAGCGGCAAGAGAATCAACAATAAGATTCTGCATCCTGGGCACTTCTGTCAAAGTGTACTCTAGGAATGTCTTCAAAATGTCCAGAATTGCATTTCTACATGCCCTCAGTCTTGAATGTTTAGCTTGGTACTCTTCTTTCACCTGCTTGATTATTAACTTAGAGTCACCATACACAGAAATCCTTCTCACCTTCAACTTCTTTAAGATTTTGAGGCCTACGATCAGAGCTTCATACTCTGCTTCATTGTTGGAGCAGTCAAAAGACAAATTATAAGCACATACTCTAACATTACTAGGGACTCTTTCAGGCTGAAACATAGGACTCCTAACCCATATTCCAATGTCAGCTCCATCCTTACCAACAGCTCCATCAAAATCCATACTCCACAGGCCTTCTTCTTCTTCTTGTAGATGCTGAAATTTAGTTTCTTCCTTCTTTTCACCTTGGCTGATTTCTGGCTTTTCATTATCCCTTTGATGCTGGTAGGCATGAGGCTCAGAAGTATTTGCTGCTTTGTCTTTTTCTTGTTTGAGGACTTCTTTGAAATTTTCTGAAATCTCAGGTATCTCCCCCGCTTGTACCAACTGAACATCCTCATCATTTAGACCGCCATCTGAATATAGGACAAACGATTCTAAATCTGTGTGGATCACATTGATAGGATGATTTACTGGCTTGTCTTTGCTAGTGATCATGTATTTAATTTTCTTTTCCCTATATAACTTTCTCAACTGACCAAATACGGGGATTGTGGCATAGGAGAAATCAAGTTGTATGGTCCCTTTAAGTTTTGCACCCCAATACCTAGATAAAAGCATCCCAAACCGTGGTGGGACATCAACAACAACTACATCCATCAAGACATTTTTGGCTAGGATTTGATCTAAAGACACTACTAAATCTTTGATGATATCGATACAATGGACCCTACATGAGTCGAAATAATACAAATCATGGTACTTTCTAGTAACATCAAGGCCTAACTTCTCCATGACAGCTTTGGGCATCAAATTATGTGAGGCCCCGGAGTCTAACATGGCGTTATGCAAGATAAAATCATGCAACCTAAGACTTATGTAAAAGGGGGGAACTTCGTTTTCTTCAGACTCTTGTGTGGCTGGACCAAAAATAAGTTCAGGGTAGTCATCTTCCACATTAACCATATCAGAAAGAGGGTCAATTTGCAAGACTTTAGACACCTGACTTTTATACACACTATTCTTCACCAACTCGATCAGGGGCACAAAAACTTTGAGTTTGGAAATTTCATTTTCTAAATTAAAGGAAGGAGCTTTTTCTACCTCTTTAATGGGAGGGTCTTTCTTCTCTGTTTTCTCCTTCACTATGCCTTGCTGGCTTTTTCCATTTGCTATGTCAGTTGCTGCAGGTGCTTTGCTGGATGAAGGATTGACCGGCTCTTTTCCTTTCTTCTGTGCCTCATCCTTCATTTGGAGTTCTTTTCTCTTTTAAATGGGACTGATTGTGACATTTCTTTTCCTCATAGAATACTGCCTTTGCTGGGCTGATAGAGCGTTCATATACCCTCTCTGGTAATCATCAGATTCTTCTTCTAACACTACGTTGTTTTCCAAGATGAAATTTTTGTCCCCTCGAATGTCTGGAGTTGCCGCTGTGTATTCCTCGTCTTCTGTGAGGAAATGGGCTCACCATCAGCTGTGAAAAAATGATTGGTTTCAAACAGGGGACCATCATCATCTGAGTCAGTCCCTTGCACATAGTTCTGCTGTAACGGTGTTTTAATCTGCTGCTGTGGTGCCGTTTGGTCCTACGCCATTTGTTCTCTCTGTCTAATTCTGAATTTCGGCTGCTGTTGTCCTCTAAAATTCGGATTTATTATTTGGGGTTCAAGTCTGTCCGAAATCGTTAATCAATCAACCATCTTTTCCATTGTACGAATTAGTGTGTCCATTTTGCTATCTGAAGGGGATGCTTCTTCTTTCACCATGACTTTATTTTCAGTTTTGGCTCGAGCTCTTCTAGCCAGCAGATTAGCTTCAACGTTTACTGCTATCTTTTTCATCTCTTCAAGTGACGGTGGATCTATTTCACGCAGCTGATATGCCATGTCGGCATCAAAACCATCTGGAAACTTTAGCATAGTTGAATCCACAGGAGGTTTGAGGTTAGCTGGAATAGAATTGTATACCACATTGAATCTAAAACAATAGTCTTGCACCGTTTCACCCACATTTATTTTAATATTCTCATATTCAGACAGAATTTGGTGTGGATTCCTTTTCACCTCCCACCGGTCTAAGAACTGTGTGTGTAACTCTTGCAGAGTGTGAATAGAGCCTGTTGGTAAAGCTCTGAACCACTTTCTCACTTCACCTCTGAAGCTTTGAACAAACAACCGGGTAGCTACATTCTCTTCTTCCACTTCATGCAAGTCAAAAAAGTCATTCATCTTGTCAACATGCCGCTGGGCTGTAATGCCTTGAGTGGCATCAAAGATAGCAATTTTACTCTGATAATCAACAGTCATATCATTGAGAACCTGAGGCAAAACCAAGGGTGCATATCGGACAGCCATGACTTTGGGTGGACTTACAACAGGATTTGCAGGATTTGGGGGGGTGTTGTTGGAGGAGATGATAACTGGGAGTTGACTGAAGGGGATGTTGATGAATTAGGAGGAGGAAATGCTGCTCCTGATGATTCTAAAGGCTCAGGAATATAAGTTTCAGTGATGGACTGAGGTGAATTCAAAATGTAGTCATCAATGGAATAATTTTCTCTCTGAACTTCAATATCTACAAGAAACTCTGGATCTAAAACTGTGTTTTCAAGTGTAGTTTTAGACTTATTTCTAAACAAAGAGAGCTCAATAATCTCATCAAAAGAAATCTCTTCTACAAAAAACCACTCACTGGGCCAAGTATGGGACCTGAGAATAGGTGTAGGACTTAGCGATCCCTCCTGCCTTCTGACTATTCTTGGGATAAGATTTGGATTTTCAAACACAGAGGGAGGATTTGGGTTAGGATTAGCCCTTGTATATCCTCTTGAAGCCAGTGTGGTCAAATTACTACTGTACAATATTTATATCAGCCTAGAAAACTCTGAAATATCATCATCAAGACTTTACAAGAAAAATGTTACTGGGGTGATAAATATTCTATGCAAAAAGTTTGTAATAGTCCCCAGTGGAGTCGCCAAAGATGTTAGCACCCAATCTGAACCTCTGGCTGAAAAGGAAAATCAGGGTAACAACTAAACCACGATCAGCCTTGTAGCTAGCCCTACAAGGACAGGATAGGGCTCTCTCCATAGAATAGACATTCAATAACACAATAATAAACTGATTTTAGGCTATATATATGACTGTGAAATGGGTTTTGATAAATGAATGAAAATTTTCAGGGATGTATGGGACACAAGGACAGCATGAAATGAGGAAATAAATCAGGATACAAGGTATTTCATGGGGCAAGATAGGCAAGAGATTTAGAAATCTAGTTTTGAGATAAGATGGAGTGGAAGGACTGTTGAGAAGCTGAAAAGGGAATAATAAATGGATCCTTTTCAAGAAGAATAAAATACACAGAGCATGAATGATTCCCCAAGGCAGAGCATATAAAATGGATTCTACCTTTCTAACTTGAAAACATTCAACTGGAAATGTTTATGAATGAATGTTGCAACATAACAATGTACATATGAAAACACAAAGAAGAGACATATGCTAAAAATCATACCACATGAATCCCACAAATCAGAGCTGCATCACTATATTAATTCCCTGCCAAAATATACAACAAAGCGCAGAGCTCACTGCCCCACTACTCCCCTCTTCTGAGATTTCAGACCTCAGAATTTCAGCCTCTTACAAATGATTGGAATTTACAATAAATAGACATAATTTGTGGGAATATAGATCGATGGGAATAGGAGGAATCATAACTGGAGATGGGAGACCAAGAGCTCATAATCTTCTCGTAAAGGAAGAGTTGTGTTACATTATTCCTCTTGAAATTTTTGGATATCCAATGCGGAGGCTAAACCTATAACGTTGATCCTTTAGAATCATTGCTGAAGATGTGACTGTTACATTTCTGTTTCTTTGGCCTTTGAAGTTCCGCTTTCCATTATTTCCTTATTCTCTGAATTTTTAATAAAATACTATAGAAATATAACGTAATAACATATATGCTTTGTGAATGGAAACCATATTTTCAATGGGACAGAGGAGGGAAAGGAGGCGAGATTTTCATTATAATCGCAATCAGAATGGGGGAGCAGAGAGATATGACATAACAAACAGCAATCGCAATCGCAACGGAGGGCACGGCGGAGTGACATATTACACATATGCGATGCAATGGGAGGAAGGCCTTTGTAATAAACAAATATAACTGAAGTATTGAATTAACAAAGGGCTAGGCCTTTTATTTATGAACGAGCGGAAGTACTGATGGTGGGACCCAAGGACCAATCGCAATCGCAAATCGGAAGGGGAGAGTAATTGCAATCGGGAAGCAGGGATGTGTGATTAAGCGATTAGACGTGGGCCGTCGATTGGACTGGGAGATCAACGGCTAAGGGATAATCGGAAGCAGCAGATCGGGAGATCAGAAGGAGGGGATGCGATTGATTATGGGCCGTCCGATCGGCGGGAAAGATCGACAGTTGCGATATCAATCGGGAGTTTGAATCGAACGGTGCTGCGATCGGAGAATATTGTGATTGATCAATCAGAGTGCACGTTACAGATTTTGTGATTGCGATGGAAGGCGGGATATATATACATATATGCGAACTTTCAAAATGTTTACCATAAGGTTTTTTTCAATGATAATGGAGGGGAAGTGGTTATGAGATCGGATATATGTATTAATGTGATTTTTGCCATTGGAAAAGGGAAAAAGGGATTTTATAAAGGAATATTAAACTTTAATAATACAAATTTTAAAAGGGAAGGATGGGAAATAGGGGATATATGAGGACATAGGGACTTTTACTTCACTTAAGAATAAATTTCCATCCAGAAGTCAGTTTTGAGAGTGTACTATACCGTTGGAAAGCTTTTTCCGGGCTCTTTCTAATGGATCTAGCTTGAACATGATCTGGCGCTGAACATGTTGTGGAAAACTTATCTGAAAGGCAGGGACATCACTTTGTGGAGATAGCAACTTTTGAATTGTGACTGAAAGGCAAAGTATTATGTTTTCACCTCAAAACATGGTTTTGAGGTGAAAATTACATCAAACTGAATGAATGATATCTCTGATCTTCTGGGCACTATAGTTTCAAGCTTATTAACTTCCTCATGGCCTTGCTGATCTTTATTGACACTTGACTCATTATTTTGACCATGGTGATACCTTATAGACTAATGAGACCCATCCTATGACCTACTGATACAATTTTGAGAATGAAAGTGACTAGTGACTGAAGACCATAGGGAGAAAAATCAGCAAGTACCTCATGAGGGAAGACTGATAAAAATTACTATCATCAATGAATCCATCACCTAGCGGAATGGTGAAATTTATTGATATGGGACTCCTAATATGCAAATGAAAAAGCGCAATTTTGATCACTGATGGCAGTATGACTAGACTGACACTAACAGACTCTACTGAAATTTGGCCATGTATTTATCTAGCTACCTAGCTTGCTCCATGGGGTACCAGCTCATTACTTCTCACCATCTAACCTCGATAGAGGAGTCAAACAGAAGAATCCCTGCAGCTAGAACAATCCCTCCATCCTGCAAGTATTGAACCCTGTGCAGCTCCTGTTTCCTCATCTTACCATCCTGATCAACATATGATATCTAACTAGGTGGCTCAGGCTCTCTCTTTCTAATGGGAAGAGGTGACCCAATAGTTTTTCTAACCCTGTCTATGTATTCCTGAAGGGGGCTGCTTTGACACTCCCCTGTGCTCTCTAGTTGTACCATTAAGGAATCCATCCATTCACTAATGTGGGCCAACCTGGTTTCTGACATGACACAAAGCACTCCCATGCCCTCCAGTTCTTCATTTTGCAATGAAATAGCCTATCGTACTGATGTGGTCTTCCCTTTCAAAGCTAGAAGGTTAGCTGGAAGATGATGGCACTGTTGTGTGGGACCATCATCAAATACCTCTGTATCTCCTAGCGCCTCCTCAAGGGCTAGCTTAAAGGATGGTTGCACACCCTCCTCCATAAACACTCCAACTCGCAAGACATGCTCACTAGTGAGCTGCATGTGATTGTCATCCGAAAATTCTATCATAAACTTGGAGGCCTCTGTACCTATTGGCTCCTCAACAATAGTGGAGTTGTCTCCCAACACCTCATCAATCTGTGATGTGTTTCTATCATTAGAGAGCTCAGTCACAACCCTAGATACCCCATCAATGGATACCTCAACAATGGGTGGTGTCTCACCAGTGAGTGTATGCTCAGTTGTCTCCTCCCAAGCCTTTGTCATACTCTTGGAATAACCATCAAAATTTGGCAGAAAAATTCTACCCACAGTGCGCTGTAAGTCATTTCCATGTATGTGCCCTCCTCCTTTGTTATAGTTGTGGGTATTTGATTATCCTTAATCTGGAAAATTTCCTAGAAATTTAGATGATCTCTGAAATTCTGGGTATGAGATTGGTACTCCGTGAAATAATCACCCAGGTCCTCCTGCTTCCATACCCACTACTAAGAAAGTGGGCATGGTGGAACAATGTGATGCCTATGGCACCACTGGTTTCTATGCCCAATGGTGAGAAGTCCCCAATCCTTCTCCATTTTGGAACCCCTGCAGTATTTCCCTTTTTTTTTCTATTCTCATTTATTTACTTTCTCTGGCTAGATCCTGCACTGATTTGAGGAGGAGATTGCCAAACTCATTCCCATCATCTTCTTCTACCATGGGAGCTTTCCCTTTATCCTTCTCCATTGGAATGCACTCCCCTTCACCGGATGTGATCTCAACTTTGCGTTCTCTGTCCCTGTAGCTCCTTGTATGGTCTGTGATGTATTCTATATCTTTGGATGTCATAGACCGGTTACTCCATAGGCTAAGCCAAGACTATGAGCTCTAATACCACTGTAGTATTCCAAATAGGAAAACGATAGTAATATAAAGCAAACAAAGAAAAAATATGAAATAATATAAAAAAACCATAAATAGAGCCAGAAACTACTGAGCCATTTTATTAATATGGAGATGGAATAATAAGTACAACAGTGCTCAAAATGACAGCACTCAAGTTGATAGAGATGGCTAGAATGGCCCTCAAGCTCCCCCACTGAAACATTGCGTAATTGATACCCTGATGGAATCTCTCATTGTGTTTCCCTTGCTGTAAATTCTAGAAATGTTGTTGCTGGCTGAAAAGGGCTGCATAAATGAGGTTTTTCTGGTGCTCAAAAAATTTGGGATTTGGACACCAGCCTCTACACACAAAACCCAGAAAAGCACAGAAAGGTTTTCCAGATTGGAAGGCCCCGGAAAATCACCCTCCTAGGGTATGAAAATGCACTACTGATGGGTATGCAGTGATATGTACTAAACTAACAGATAAAATGCTGCAACAACTCCCTCGTAGCTCAATTTTTGAAGGGTTGGTCCCTTCACTGGATTCCAATCGGGAATTATATGGAATTTCACCCTCCTCTAGATCTCTCTACTGATGCACTGCATAAGTCATTGGGTGACTGCGCTGCTCTAGAGTGTTGTAGATGGATTGACACCGGAATGATGAAATATACTCTCAAGGATAATAAGGCTCCTCTCCTGAGTGGGCAATCAAAGTCCCCGAAGGACAAGGTTGGGATTTCCGCTCGAAAACACCCATGTGCTAAACAACACTACAGACTCCGCTAAACAGCTCAAGCATGCTCAAGTCATAAACAATAGGAAAATAAAATAACTCATAATTCTCTCTATCATTGTCCTCACCCCCTTCTTATACTTGGGTAACACTCACATCCCTCGGCCCACATCATAATTGCGGTGCTGTTACACCATTTTTTGGTCATATAACCTATTATCATTAGATGGATCCAAGTACACCATGTAAGACCAATTTTACCCTAAGTAAAATTTCTTTCACCATAAAAATAACTTAGTAAACCACCTTTATTAAGTTGTTTATGGTCTAAACAGGAAACCCCATGAGGAAATATTAAATAAATCTACATTTGTTTGATTTTCCTCAAGGAATAATTAGTTAAAAAATAGTTTAATTAATATTCTTGGTTATATTTAACCCAAAACAAGGAAATTAATAAGATAAATCATTATTTATCTTATTATTTTCTAAGAATAATTATTTAAACCTTATTTAAATAATATTATTTGTTAAATATGACTAAATCACCCTTAAATAATTAAATAAATCATTATTTATTTGATTATTACTCAACCACATCCTTAAAATGATAAATAAATCATTTATTTATTTATTATTTACAAATAAAGGGGTTTGACCCAAGTCAAATTCCTTTTCCCTCCAACAAATATAATAAAATATTCCATAAAAGTTGGATCTTGATTTGGTTAATAATATTTTAATTATGCACCAATATCTATACTAACTCAATATTTTGTTATAAATAGAAGGGTTTTCCCATTCATTTGTCACCTTTTATTGCCTAAAGATCACTCTGGATCTATACTTTTGGTCTGACTATTGATCCACCATCATAGTCATATTTTGCTACCATTTTTTGCCTGGGTTTTCTACACCATCAAGAGAGAGAAGTTTTAGATCTGAAGTGCTGAGGACTTAAAAGAATCCATCCCATTGAGGAGAACTCGTAACACCCTTCTGTGTTTTCCTCCCAGGTGCCCATAATAAAAAATTCATTCAAAATGTTATTGTCTTGTCTATTGGATGCATGGAGTAAATATTTTTTTTTCTACTGCTTAATGTCTTCTAATGCATATATCTATATTTTTGCAGCATTTATCTTGATCACCTAACTACAGATCTGAGGATATTGGTAGCCATATTTGCTGTTAGGGTTATTGGTTATGCACAGCTAAAGTGGTATTTTTTTGTATGCTTGGAATTAATATTCATACTAACAACTGGCGACTCCACACAGTTTACGTATTACGACTTTGTCGCTTTTTCCGATCCCTTGCATATCTAGTCGCCTAAACCCTAGGATTTATATTCAACCCTTGTTTTTTTTTTCTTTGATGTTGTTTTAACCTATAAACCCCAAAATAATAAAATCTTAACTCCGGCGTGTTTTCTGACTTCCATTGCGCAGTGACGTATTAACAGCCGTAACTAAGACGACAATTTCAACTAAGACGACAATTTGTTTCTGAAATCTGCTGCCGAGAGTGCTGGAAGTGCAGGTCACTCTTTTTGGCCCAAAACCTGCGACCTGGATCTTCAAGATGCACCTTTCAGCCCAAAAACTATGACCTCTACTGAAAACATGTCAAAAATTGCGACCTGGACTTTTTGCACGAATTTTTCTGAAAGTTTTTTGCGTTTGTCTGAGCCTCTGTTCAGCGTTGTCTAACCTCCGTCTCTACCCGTTTTGGACCTGTACTTGTTTTGTTTTTCTCAACTAAGTGGGAACCTAGATCTCTAGGGCTTCAGCACCCTCCACTTCTTGTGGAAGAGTTTTTTTCTGTTCCAGGTTGTCTGAAATTTCAAAGTCTTTAGCCATTTTTTCAGATCTGATACCTCATCTTCAGATCTGCTTCACATCGGCTTGTTATCCATCCAAATCACCTCATTTATATTTGTTTGGGTTTTCCTCTAGGGTTCACTCCGTTTCCCTCCTGGAGATAACCTTTCGCCACCTCTTTTTACAACAATTTTTCCTCTAATTTGTTGTTGTTTTTTGCACTACTTTCATGCAGATTTTTTCCTTTACATCCCTGTCCCTCCTGTCCTTAGATCTATTGGATTTTTTAGTGGGTTTTGATTGGTTTTTTTTACTCACCTATAGACTAGTTATTGAGAGTCCCACCTCCTTGGGTTTATATTATTGCATTATTAGCTGTTTATTTTCTATTTTTGTAGGCTTATATACTGTCATTTGTAGGTTTATTTGCAGCTATACAGCACACTTTTTCTTTTTCTCGACAAACGTCTGGGTTTAAAAATTAAAATTTATACACTTTACACACACACCCTAAGTGAAAAAGGGCTTGGTTAAAACCACCAAGAAAATACTCTAAAACATTGAAATCATTTGATCTTGCACCTCTCTACCCTTGTTTCGACATTGTAATCAGTTGATCCTGCACCTCCCTGCCCTTGTCGGTCTCTTTTTCCTTTGTGCCATGTTTGTGTCATCATCATTGCACCACCAAGGCATTTATCTTGGAGACTTATTGGCCTTCATCCTCAGTTTCCGGTAGGAAGAATTAATCCTCCGTGTAGGATTCGAGTTAGTCCTCCATCGAGTCTGCACTCCGACTCTTCTTCTGGCCCATTGGGTTCTCCTTCTCGTTCCACCATCAGTTCTCCCCCTATCACCTTCACCATGTCTGGTGCAGGACCTAATGTTGGTGGTAACCCCGGCCCTCATGCTGGGAATACCACTAGTGGGACCGCAACTGACGCTACCACAGCTGCGCCCTTTCTCCCCTTCATGGCAGGCCTCAGTCTCCCCGATTTTGACCAGTTGATAAATGACCATATACACCATGATGCTAGTTGGCCTGCTATGCCGATGAAGCTCCCTTACGACATCCCAAAGTTTGAAGGCCTTGATGGAGAAGATCCTTCAAATCATGTTCGACCTTTCCACATGTGGTGTTCATCTAAATCCATTACCGATGACTCTGTCCATCTTTGGTTGTTCCAACGAACGCTTACAGGTGAAGCTTCTAAGTGGTATGTTGATCAGGCCCCTTCCTCTCATACCACCTTTTCCACTCTTGCCCAGGATTTTTTGTCTTACTTCCATCTTCCCCTTTGTTACGACACTGGTACCGAACTCTTGACTTCTTTCTATCAATCGTCTGCGACCCACCTTTCCGATCATGTCTAGGAATGGCGGAGAAGAAAGAGCCTATGTCGAGCTCCTACTTTTGAAGTCTGTGTCTATATGGACTGGCTCCTTAGATATCTTTTGCCACCTATCGAAAAATATGTCGCATCGCACTTTCCTCAAATCGAAGAAGCCGCTCTCCAAATTGCATTTAAATATGACCTGATCTACCCTCAATCGGGTTATGTTTATACCATTCTACCTGATATTCCCAGGCCTGGTGGTGCCAATGCACCGGGGGCATCTCATGCCACTGATGGTATCGTTGGAGCTCTCTCTAATACGTATTCTCAACCTCCCATGGGCTATGGATTTCCTCAGGGTGGGGCCAACACCTCCTGCACTTTTCCTCCTCCCGGTAGCACATATCTAGGATACAATATACCTCCTCTTTTTTCCCAACCTCTTGTTTACCACACTGTTACCCAACCTCCTTATTATCTGTATCCACAGCCTGGTGCTCCAGCTCTGCCAGCATTAGCACCTCCTCCTCCCTTTCCTTCTCAACCCCTGCAACATCAGCCACCACCCCCTCAGGGGCAGGTGTATGCACAGCAGGGTGCAACTAATCCTTCTCCCTCCAAAAAGAAGAGGAAAGGCACTCAAAATCATTTTTCCCCTGGTAATACTGGACCCAATCATGGTAATTCTCCTAACACTATGAACCAGCAACAGGGCACTCATCCCAAGCAGGACAGGCCTATTCGCATGAATAAGCCGTGTTCTTGTTGTGGTGTTTATGGCCATTACACACATGATTGTCCTCTTTTTCCACAAATGTGGCAGCTATGGGAGTCTCAAGCAACTTTGAGAGGATATAAAGTCATCCCTTCCGTTCCTCCTAGTCCTACACTTAGTCAACTGGCTGTATTTACCGATCCTTTCCCTCAATAAGGATTTGTGGCTACCCAACCACCTGAAGGTTAGGTGGCCACTCAACCTCTTCCATCTGGTACCTCCAATTACCATATTCTGATGATGAACTTTGTTCCCAGCTCATCGAATGTTTGCATGATGCAATCATCTCGAGCTACTCTCAAGTGGCCCGCCTCGGCCAGTCAGCAGTCTCCTAACCCTCTGCAACCTACTCCTAGCCCTTCGATTCAGCCTTCAGGACCTCCTCCTCCTGGCTCTTCAGCTGGTATCCATGAGCCTCTCTTCCCTCCTGGAACAGTTCCTCTAGGCCTTAACCATTTAGGAGCCGTCCCACCTGGCCATTACCCCTTCGATCAGATACCATTTATGGCCCCCCCACCAGGAGTTTATAAAGCACCTATCATGGCCACCCTCTCCCTTCCTAACCTGACCATTGGGATTCCCGTTTGGTACCTTGAATCTATAGTTGCTACCTCGCCTGGTCAGCCCAAACCTTATCTTGCTTTGACCCCGGTTCAGCTGGTCCCCATGACTTCTCCCACTGCAACAATGCCTCAGCCACCTCAACAAGAACCATCTTATGTTGCAATCATTTTGGGTGAGAAGGGTAAATATTGCATGGGGGAAACCAAAGACAAGGCCACTATGACAAATCCTGCCCCTCCTCGGCCACCAAAACACACTATCCAATGTGCTTTATGTGATATTGTCGGTCATGCCACACATACTTGTCCAGAGTTGCCTCACCTTAATTCCATGATCAGTGAGACATTTTCGGAGCCTGATATCCCTGAGGTTTATGTCACTATACCCGATTCTAAAAAATTTGTGCACCAATCACCCCTATTCTTTGTGTGATTTCCATGGCCATTACACTCACCTCTGCCCCCGCCTTGAAGAGTATCACTCCTCTTTGGAAGCTTTCTTCCAAACAAAGGCCAAGCATGGCAAGTTCACCTCTCACTTGTCTGCAAGTTCTGCTCCAACAGAACCAGAGGATCTGCCTGCTCCCATTGACATTCCACCTCCTAATGTCAAGATGATGGAGCCTGTGGCCCACATTTTCTACCTATCATCATCCATGAGACCCTCGGTAGAAGTCCCCTTGGAGGCCTCCCCTGACATGTCACCTGACCTCCCTTCAGCGATCACCCTGGGCTCAACATCGGTAGATCCTTTATCTGCTTACTCTTCTTTCATCCCCCATGATGTTTCCCATGTGAGTCTCTCTTCACATGATAATGAGTTAGGCAGTTCTACCGCGTCAGGAGGTCTCTCTTCCTCCAATCACCCCATCTTTCATTCCGATGAAGACATTATGGAAGCTATGAACGTACTTGACTTTCCATGAGAAGATATGCACCACCGTGCATACTTCCTCCCACAGCAATCCCATGACCAATATGCTGTGGAAACTAAAGACTTAATTCCTGATGAAGTCAATTGGTTTATAAATCCCATCCCTACACCTGATGCTTTCGAAGAAGGAAATATGGCCAATATCTCTCCTACCATTAAAATTGACATTTCTGACAAACCAGGGATAGAAGAAAATATCACCTTGGGCACCAATTGCACCCCGGAAGAAGTTG
Source organism: Pinus albicaulis (assembly GCA_034641835.2). Classification (NCBI taxonomy): domain Eukaryota; kingdom Viridiplantae; phylum Streptophyta; class Pinopsida; order Pinales; family Pinaceae; genus Pinus; species Pinus albicaulis. The sequence goes on along the minus strand of JAXQQM020072728.1, from coordinate 22,947 downwards.
AGGCTTACACCAAGCTATTCAAAGAATTCTGTGATATTTTCACCTGGTCCTATTCAGAAATTCCTAGACTTGATCCTGCCATTGTTGAACACCATATCGATACATGGCCTGATGCCAATCCTGTCCGTCAAAAGATGAGACCCATTAATCCTTCCCGAAGAGAAGTCGTTAATGCCAAAATTGATAATCTCAAGCAGGCTGCCTTTATCTATCCCATTGAATACACCACTTGGGTGTCTAACCCAGTTCTCGTTCTCAAGAAACAAGGTACCATTCATGTCTGCACCGACTTCCATGATCTGAACAAGGCTTGTCCCAAAGACAATTTCCCCACACCATTCATTGACCAAATCATTAATGAGTGTGTGGGGCATGAAGTTCTATCCTTTATGGATGGTTTCTCTAGGTACAACCAAATTTTTATCCATCGTGCTAATCAACTCAGAACCGCATTCATTAGTCCATCGGGAACCTTTGCCTATCGAGTCATGCCATTCAGCCTTAAAAACGCAGGTGTCACTTTTTCAGCGGGCTATGTCTTACTATTTTCATGACCTGGCTCATATTATCCTTTATTATTTAGATGGCCTTATTGCACGTTCTAAACATCAAGTGCAACACCTCCACGATCTGTGTACTGTCTTTCTCCGATTTCGCAAGTATAATATCTTCCTTAACCCACTGAAGTGTGTCGTTTGTGTGCCTGTCGACCATCTTCTAGGATTCATTGTGTCTAAATATGGTATCACACTTGACCCATTGAAATTTCAAGCCATTCTTGAGCTTTTTATCCCCCGCACTTTACGCCAGTTACAAAGCCTTCAAGGCAAAGATAATTTCCTTCGATGGTTCATACCTAACTATGCCACCACAGCGCATGGATTCCTTAGACTTCTCCGCTCTAATATCCATTTTGTATGGGATGCCTATGCTCAAAAGTCTTTTGATGCCATGAAGCATGCTCTCACATCTGCTCCCTTGATTTTTCCCCCTGACTTTGATAGGGATTTCATCCTGTATATCTCCGCTTCCACCCACTCGGTCACTGTAGTCCTTATTCAGGAAGATGACAATAGAATTGAGCGTGTTATCTATTATGTAGTAAGAACCTGGTAGGACCTCCTCTATCCTACTCACAGGAAGAGAAATTAGCACTAGTTGTCGTGTTCTTGGTCAAGAAACATTGCCATTACATCCTCATGCATTCCACCAAGGTCGTGACTAATTCCAACCCCATGGCCTTCCTACTAAGTCATCGAATCATCAGTGGGAAGTACGCCCATTGGATCGTGATACTCCAGGAATTCGATCTTGAATTTGTCACACCAAAAAGTAAGAAAGGTTTAGCCCTCACTGAACTCATTTCTGAACTACCTATAGGTATGCAGGATCCTCCAGTTAATGATAATTTCCTCGATGAACACTTATTTTCCATTACCATCGATGACCCCTAGTGTGGGGACATCCTCACTTATTTTTGAACTCAAAATTTTGCCCTCCATATTGACTGTGATGCTCGATGACGTATCCGACACTAGGCCCCTCGCTACCTTCTTATCTGTGACGACCTTTATCATCGCGGTGTAGATTTCGTCCTTCGTCGTTGTCTCAAACACGCTGAATCAAAACAAGTCCTCAATGCCTATCATAGCGGTGCTTGTGGTGGCCACCTCTCTGATCTAGCCACTGCCCAGAAATTCATCCGCGCTGGGTACTTTTGGCCTTATCTCTTTGGTGATTGCATTGAGGCAGTCAAACACTGTCCCAATTTCCAACATTTTTCCCCTAAGGAACGAACCCCTCCAACTCCCCTCCATCCTGTCATCTCAGCTGGTCCCTTTTGTAAGTGGGCCATAGACTTTATGGAGTGTTGACTATCATTGGTTGGTAACCATAAGTATATCATCGTGGCAGTTCACTATTTCACCAAATGGGCTGAGGCCACGCCAACACTTAACAACACGGCAGCTACCGCAACCCTCTTTTTCTTTAACCACATGATCGATCGATTCAGAGTTCCGAAACAATTGGTCTCTGACCATGGCCGAAATTTTGAAGATGAGATATGGCGTGAGCTATCCTCACTATTGGGTTTTGAGCACCAATACTCCTCCTCTTATTACCCCCAAAGTAGTGGCCAAGTGGAAGAAGCCAATAAAATTCTTAAAACTATGCTTCAACAGACGGTGGATAAGCACAAAACCAACTGGAACCTTATGCTCTTCCATGCTTTGTGGGCCTATCGAACTTCTATTAAAATCGCCACTGGGTTTAATCCTTTCCACCTTGTTTTTGGAGAGGAGGCAGTCTTACTGATCGAGTGTCAAATCCCTTTCCTTCATCTAGCTGTCGAAATTCTTCCCGACACCCAACCTTTATAACAACGAATTATCATGCTTGAGTGCGCTTCCGAATACCATCGTGTTTCATTGCAAACCCTTGAGGTGGATAAGAAATGCACCAAAGCTCAATACGACCGAAAATTCCACCCTCGTACTTTTCACGAAGGTGATCTTGTTCTGGTGTATGACCAAGCCCATGATGTATTTGGTCATGAGAAGTTTGACTCATTATGGCTAGGACCTTACATCATCAGTAAGGATCTAGGTCTAGGAGCATATCTATTAGAGGACTTCAAAGGCCATCCCCTTCCAAATCCTAGCAATTCACTCTACCTGAAGAAATATTACCCTTAGCATTTCCTTCTGGAAAGGCATGTTTTATTTTCTTTAGGTAGCCAACTCATGCTTTTTGTGATTTTATACTTCACCAAGGCATATTTTGTCCAAAAAGCATCACTTCACCCCACCTAAAAATTGAATTTCTTTCACTTGCAACAATCATACTGGGGGCACCACTTTGCCTCCATACTTGTCAACACTCATGTCAAATTTCGTCGTGAGTCACCATCTTGTACTCATGCTTTTATGGTCCCCATTGGACCTATTCTATGTGGTAGCGCCATCGAGTCACCCTTGTTTAGAGCATCTGAGTTGAGTCATCATTGCATTCATGGAGTCTATTCCGAGTCCCTTTGCATCCCGCTATAGTCCTCCATCCTTCATTGATTGGTCTATCTCATGTGTCGCACATTATGGCCTTCAGTTCCACTGTCCCCTATCCCTCATGATGTTGTGTCAGTCGCTGCCAGGTCATCCATGCCCTTTATGCTCTAACAAGGGAAGTCGTCTGTTCGCTACTCAATACCCCCCATTTCATCATCAACATTGGTGTCAGTCAGTCAGTCGCTCTACTATTTTCTCTCATGCCTTAGTTGAGGATCCCTTATTGCCTCACCTATGGTGGACCTCCTTCTGTCGACTGTTGGCAATATGATGTAATGTGTTGTTCTTGATGGCAACCTACTTGATGAAGTTGTCCTTGATGGAAACCTACTTGATGAGTTGCCTATGTTAAGAAACCTATTTATTAAAGATGTAATAATGATCTATCTACAGATCAGTTCAAATGTGACAGAGAAAATAATTCCAGTAAGTACTAGAGAAATGATAAATATAATATGTCACAATGTATATGCGGGTTTGTAAAGGCCAAGTCGTGTATGCACGCAGATAAGTACATCCCAAGTTGCGTACGCCTTTTGCACTCCAAAATTATAATACCAAGGGGCATTACCATGGTATTAGCCCACAGTATTGAGCATTGTATTGTCTATTTGATTCCATCCAAGAATACCATTAGAAGTTGTGTGGTTTTGGCTCATGGTATTGGTAAAGGCTAAAACTATATAAGGAGAAGAAGATCATAGTAAAAGGGTGTGCATGTGTCTGGGTATTGAATAAATACTTCACTCTGAAGTATATCTGCATCGAATGGGTTACATTTTATTGATAGATATGAATTAATAATGCACCTATGAATAAAATGATGGATCAGGATCTCCAGACCTGAAATGACTATGTATCTTCTAGACCTATTTAAGGAATGTTTACATCTGAGATGTGGTGAATATTTTCTGGAGTGAAGGGCAAGATCTGAGTTGTTTATCTATTCTGAATATTTTCATAGCCCTGCAATGTTTGCAGATCTATACGCATGTTCATCGCAATGAAAGCGCGTATATACGCAGGTTGGTTTCAGCAAAAGCGCGTACGGAATCTAAGGTCAGTCCTAAAAATTTTGCAGATGTATATACATGTTTGTCTCTATGAAAGCATGTATATACTCAGGTTCATTGAAGTAAAAGTGCGTATGGAATCTAGGGTTTTGCTGAAGTGTGCAGAAGGAAATCTCTGATCTGTTTTGTTGTATTATTGTTCTATATCAATGATGTCTTCATACAGATCTGAGATTTTTGAATATTGATTATGCTGCTAGTTGATTATGATTAAAGATCAGTTGTTAGTTGATTGATTGGTGATTCAATGAATGAATTGATGGAGTTATAAGTGTCAGTTTGATGTTCTTTGAGCTTAAATGTGTGGAGAGGGTCCAGTCTGAAAATCTGATGAAAAGAGGCCTACAAGGTGTACTATGTTGAAGCTGTTGGATCTAGTATGAAAATTGATGAAACGTGGTCCATGGTGGTGTTGAGGGTCGAAGCCTTCAGTGAGGGGGTTGTAGCTCCCTTACAGTGGTAGATGTTAAATGATATCAAGGGGTAGAATCTCCCTTCCAGGAGTGGCTGGTAAACGAGATCAAGGGCTAGTAGCTCCCTTACAGGAGTGGCTAGTAAACGAGATCAGGGGATAGTATCTCCCTTCCAGGAGTGGCTGGTAAACGAGATCAGGGGGTTGAAGCTCTCTTCCAGCAGTAGTTGTAGAATGAGAGAAGGTTGTAGCTTTCTACAGGTGGGTTCCTGCGTGCTAGTATGAGTTTGCACCAGTACATGATTGTAAGCATATTTCTTTATAATAAATATTGAAGATAGATACAACAGTAGTGGTGGTTTTCTCGCGAATTGGGTTTCCACCTTAAATCCTGGTGTTCATGTGTGTTGCTGATGTGTGATGATTTATTCTGTTCTTACTACACATGCTTACTGCTTACTAAACATCTGATGAATGAATGATGCACCGATCTAAATAAATATTTATATTCATAGTAAGATCTCTGGTAATACGCAAGTTTTCTTAAGGATATCTGCATGTATACGCGAGTTGGTTTCATTAAAGTCACGTTTGAAATTTATTAAGGAAAAAGTAAAAGTTTTCAGTGAGCTCTAAATATTGATTCACCCCCCCTCTCAGTATTTTTCCCAACAATTGGTATTAGAGCGGGTCCTTCAGAAGAAGCTTGATTTATTGAAGGAGATCCGTCGCAATGGGAAGTCATGAATGAGTATTTTATATAAGGCCACCACTGTTTAATGGAAGTAATATATTATTCTAGAAGTTACGAAAAAGAGCATATTTGAAAAGTCTTGGAGTAGACGTATGGGGAATCATGCAAGGAGGTTATCAATATCCAACAAGTGTTCCTACAGATGCAACAAAAAGGAAGAAATATGAAATCAACGCCAAAGTTGTCAATGCTTTATTAGGAAGCCTGTCAAAAACAGGATTTGTTAAAGTGATGCAGCTAAATTCAACAAAGGAAATATGGAACAAGATACATTCAGAGCTATGAAGGTGATGAAAAGGTAAAAAGTGCCAAACTTCAAACTCTTATAATGCAATATGAAAATTTTAGAATGCACGATGATGAAAGTATTGCAAGTTTATTCCTAAGATTAGATGAGATTGTGAATTCTATGAGGAATATGGGTGAAGATATAAAAGACACAACTTTAGTAGAAAAGATATTGAGACCTCTAACTTCAAAGTTCAAGTCAAAAGTGTCATCTATTGAAGAAAAGAAGGATCTACAAAATCTTACTATCATTCAACTACATGGCATCCTAACTACTTTTGAAATGAGAAGAGGAGGTCCTTCACCAGTCAAAGAAGCTGCTATTAAGGTTTGTGCAAAAGGAAAAGAAAAGGAAGTTCTCAAGGAATCAAGTCATATATTAGAAGAAGAAGAAGAAAATTTTGTGAGAAGACTTCAACCAGGTACTGGAAGATTTAGAGGTAAGCTTCCCTTCAAGTGTTTTTCTTGTGGTAGAGTTGGTCATTATGCTGCTAAATGCCATTATACAAAAAATCATGATAAAGGAAAGTAGTTTGAAAAATGAAGGAGTTATTATATAAGTGAAGATAATAATGGATTTTCAAATGAGGATGAAGAAGATTCTGACCAAGATCTACAATTTCTCATGGCATGTACCATGGATGATGATAATTTCCCAAAAGAAAGGGATCTGGTTATTGAAGAATTGCATAGATCAAGAAAGAAAGGATGTTTTCATGGATTTTGTTTCTATTGTAACTAATTTGGGCATAAGGCCACTCATTGCAGGTTAAGTACAATAAACAGATATGACAAATTGGAGAAGTTCCAACACACAATAAGAAATTTCAAGCAAAGCTGGAAAAAGAAGAAGCATCGGTCAAAAACGTAGGGAATATTGACCCTACTACGGTCATCCGCTTCTAAAGTTTACTTCTCATAATGACTACAGGAGTGATGTGAGATACATTATAGGAATCAGTAATGTATCATCATAGGGGGAGAAATATATGGTGATTCCCAAGGTTGGCCTAGTAATTATGGTTGTGTTTATTTCTAACAAAGCATCTAATGTGACAATAGAAGACATGAATAGTATGTATAAATCCAGGAGGAGATGTAGTGGTGAAATTTTCATTATTCCACTTTATATACATGGGTTTCATGAACTAAAGCCATGTATACACGCGAGTTCCATTGGAGACAGTAGCGTATGTTTTTTTCTAATAAGAAAAATAGTGAGACAACTCAAGAACAAGAGCACAGTTTCAGGGGGAGCATTAGCCTTGCTGAGAGTAATGCATTGTTGGCATTATGATGGTTTTGAAATATGATCTCTCCCTTGAGGTATTTTTGGTATTGGTTATAAAAATTCATATCTGTAATTTGATGAAAAGGTTATGTTGAGACATATGATGTAAAATTGTCATATTCAGTCATGTAAGGACTTGTTTGTAAACCCAATTGATTAGGTAGTTGAGTCAAAATTTGTAAACCCACTTGGTTGGGTATGTTAGCCACCTATAAAAATTTGTCATACCAAATGGTGGCTAAATATTTTTAGGCCTCCAAGAAATAATTTCATGTTCAAATTGTGAGTTCTTGAAGCCTTATGATGATCTTTACCCTTTGAGTTAATCTTCACTGCTGTTTCACTATTAGTCCTAAAGTACCTACTGGTTACCAAGAGAAAACTGCTTTAAAAACTCCATTTCTCACCATTCACCTCTCCATTTCAAAATCCCACAAACTCTCCATTTTTCATCCTTACCTCCCTCACAAAATCCCTCAAAAACACCTTCATTTAACCTCCAAATCATCCTAAACCCCTTTTTAACCTTATATTTTCCTCTATTTGGTTTAAAAAACCCTTCTTTCACCTATCGGAACCCTTACTTGGCCTCAGAAAACTCTGTTTTTGGTCTAAAAATCACTCTTCTGCACTATATAGGTCTTCGGCCCCTGAGGGCTTATATCCTTTAGCCCCTCGTCCCATATAACCGAAGCCCCACAATTAGGCGCTTGAAGGCCTAAAAACCTCTTCCGAACCCTTCTTTCCTTTGTTTTTTCATTACCCCGACGTTATGATTTAAAAAAATTTAGACCGTTGATCTCTGCAGATCAACGACGATCGGGTTATCCGGTCTCTGCCCGCCCATCTTACCTTACCTTTTCCTTTGTTCAAATAACCCACCCCATCTTTAAATCCTAACCATCCATTTAGGTGATCCTACGATCGGGACTAAACCCGATATGCCAAGACCCGTCCACTACGCGACAAGGGGATCGACGTCATCACCAGGCCCATTTCTTCATCAACCCGTGCAACTCTTCATCCATCATGCTTCTCCTCCACCATACGATCTATGACCCCAGATCCGATGGTTGTCGATGCATTTTGTGTAAATTTTTGCCCCGCTTCGTAGTGTGCTACTTCCGCGCGAAATAGGCGGTTTCCATTTTCCACGTGTCGCGCAATGAATGGAATCACATTCCAAAAGGTAATACCGCCTACCCCCAAAACGCTGCGCGAAAATCATCAATGGTATTCCAAAACCGCCTTTCTTCATTATCGCACTAAATTCAAAATTTCGAACACTGTTTCGCCTCTGCCAGGGTTTCTTCCTACTCCCGCTGCATTTTCCCATTTGCACAGCTCCAAACCGCCTCCATAAAACCTCCAAAGAAGTTTAAACCAAATCTTCGCAGGATTTAAATTAACTTTTGTTTGTTTTATGCTGATTTAATGGGTTACAAGGTTAAAACCCTTCCGCAGGAAATTACAGTATTATTGGCTGAGGATTACAATCCTCCTGGCCTTTGGTACAAATTAAAGGGTTTTGAAGTGCTAATTACATTATTTTAGAGAATCGATAAGTCATGATTATCGGTGTTCTAAACAAAAAACTCCAATAAACCCTTTGCGCACCTATAAACAGTAAACACCAACAGAGTTAGTTAAATGAAAGAGTATCAGTGTTAGAGATGAAGGTTATGGCTTAATCAAGCCTAAACACAGATCCAAAGATAAATCACTGTGTTTATGAAACAGATAATCAGATCAGTCGAAGGAAACCTCGAATGCCACATCACAGGGGGTAATTGAATCCCAAGCTACCAAAATTGCCACCTGCAGCCTCTCTGCCTCAAAGGAATACCCAGATCAAATCTCAATCAGTAACATTAAGGCTAAAGACTACAAACAGTTATTACAAACAAAGGAAGATATTTCAAACTGTCAGTAAAGTTATTGTAAAGATAAGATAGTGCCTTAAAGTCAATATTTTTACCCACTAAGCCTAAAATGAAGAAACAGAGTAAATAAGACTGAGCTGTAATTCAATGCTTTCCTGCCTTATGCCTTGCATGGTTTTCAAGGCTAGGAGTTGCATTTAGTATGGAATTAATGATACTCAACCCTAGAAATCTTCCACCTCCTCATTTCTTCTATAAATACTTCTGAAGAAGATGAGATTTTGGTTGGTTGGTCACTAGTTGTAACATTGAAACTCTCTGAAATAATACATAGTTTGTTGAAGTTGAAGAAGAAATTGAAGTCTTGGAAGCTGGATTATGTTTTTACATGCTTATTCTTGAGAAGGCTCTATCATTGGATCCCTGAGCTTGTCTGTTGGTGATGTATTCTGAACTGTCTGTTGTTTTTCCTGTTTTCATTTTGTTCCATAAGTTCTTACTACAGTAGGGTGAAAATTTTAGGCTAAGAAATGACTCCTGGAAGCACCTTAGACCTGTTCATCCTTCACTGTTTTATGTTTTCTTCTGCTGAGGCATTTTAGAGTCTTTAATCATTATCTTGAACCCTTATGCTCATTTATTTCTCAAATAGTTCAAATAGTTGGTTCCAACATGATTTATGGTTTTCCCTGCTTGTCTGCTGCCACTTGAAAGTTGTTTTTGAAGTCTCCCTTTGAAGTACCATTGTTTATAGTTTTCGAAAGAGGTATGTTTTGATCATACCCTTTTTTCCTGTTTAAATAGTTTTTTCAAAGGTCTTTATAGTTGTAATCATGGATGTTTAGGCATTCCCACTTCTATGACTGCAGTTATTAGTGAATCTTTTATGTTTTCTAAATTCCTTTGAAATAAAGCCTGTGAGGAAATAGGGTGTTCCCCGAATCTTAGATTTCATTTTAAAAGTTGTCTTGAAGTCGTTATTTGCTTAAAGTGTGGTTTGTAGAATTCATGGTTAGCCCTGTCTATCAAATACCTCTTTATGTTCAAGTTATGTTTTTAAGTTCCCTTTGTTGAGAATTCAAACTCTCTTTTCAAAATCATTAATGTCTATCTCATTAACAAAACTAAAGGATCCTATGGCCAAGTTAGATTTTCCCTTTGATATCCCATATCCATTGATGAGATTGTTATTTACTTCTTCTTGAATCCTTTACCCAATGAATCTGACACTTCTTCTTTCTATTTATACTGCCTAGACCTTTCATGTTCTATTGTACCAATTCAACCAAACAAACAAATCAAACAAACACTTGCATTTAATAACTTGTCTAAAATCAATACTTAATAGCAAACAAGATATATCTTTGCAAACAATTTGGGAGATCCCTCTTTGAGAACAAGAGAACTAGATCCTGGAACTCTAAAGATTGGTTCTGATGTTGCCTTGTCTTTTGGTTGGCCAATCTATCAAAACATAGGATACCAACATAATGGTGATCAAGGTGGGACTTATTGAGTATATAGTGGCTTGAATACTTCTTTAAAACTCTTTAGGCCTTTAGCTTGACAAAGAATACCTTAAGGATATCATATTGTGGACTTATCCCACCGTTCACTCCAACATAATGGTGATCACAGTGGGACCACTGAGTTAATAGTTGTCTGGAAAGCTATTATAGACTCATTAGTCTTTCAAATAACCATAGAAACTTAGCAAAAAACCAAAAAATATTTCAGATTGGCTTCATAATAAACATGGTGGTGGAACCATAAAACATTTTACCTTCACAGAAGCTAAAAATTTTCCACTTGGCGACTCCAGTGGTCTCCAGTAGGCCTATTACTTCACTAGTCCTTGTAAACTCTCCTGGGAATGCATTGAGAAAACCCAATCATGTTGTTGGTGGACAGCAAAGTTCAAAATCTTCGACCTAGCGACTCCACAATCCCAAAAGACCTAATGAATCCACTGGAAGAAGACTCTGAGTTGGTTGAATAGGCACAGTGACCTCTTTTCTGATTTATAAGCATGATTCCAAGGATACAATGAAGATATGCCCCAATGATTAGAGATCATATCCCAGGGTTTCGACATAAGATGCCCCAGGTGAATTGGCATGACAACCTTCCTGTTTTTTAAGGTGAAAATTTTGATGACCCTTTATTACATCTCATCAAATTTCATATACATGTATGGAGGTTGAAAGTGGAATGGCATGAAGACTACCTTATGAAAATGTTTATGTTGACATTAGAAGAAAAGGAAAGGGATTGGTATGAATGGTTAAGGTCTGGTAGTGTGTTTTCTCTAAGAGACCTCCACATAACATTGTATGATCATTATAAAGAGAAATCCCCATACCTGTCATTGGATGGAAGTTGTTGTAATCAACCTAAGGACCTCATAGAATACCTTGCAAGCATTCATGAAGATTTGAGAAATTGGCAGCCTGAAGATCTCATAGCAGCCATTCATGAATTTCATACCCAATACAACTTTCATAAAAACCTAGATGAATCAATTGAGGAAGAAATCAATCAAGGAATAGAATAAATTCCTCAAGATATTCATGCAATCATGAACAATGATTCATGATCCCTTATAGCTGAGGCTCAAGAAGACATCCAGCCTCAAAATCAGTCTTCACAAGAGACAGAGAACTGTTGTACTCCTATTCAAAGGAACATAGAAACATCTTCCCCTTTGACAAAAAAAGAGATAGATCAGATTATTAATAAACAACCAGTTTCTGAAACTTTTTGCAAAACAAATATTCTTGCCCATTCACATATAGAAATTTGTTGTACAAATTTAGAAATTTCTTTTGTAGATCACAATAAAGAAGGACCTGCTGATAACCCAGTATGTCTGATTGGTAGTATTACTTATATTTATGATTTTCCTAACTTTGATCTATCTAGTGATGATGATCCCCAAACAGAAGTTAATCTTGCAAGACCATCATTAGAATATTTATGGGAAGAAGATCAATTCCTTCAAAGAAGAAATGAGCCGGTGCAGACTATTTATGATACTGATGAAGAAAGTTATGAAATCTTGGAAGTAAGTAAAGATTCGTTAGATATTTTCTCTACTTCATCTCAAACCAACAATAATATTTTCTATGTGATTGGGAATCAACAGCCTTTCAGCTCAAAGGTTGAGGATAAAGAGGAATTTCTTGAGCAAGCTGAAGATAAGGAGCCTTCCCATGAAAAGGTGGAGGTAATTAAAAATACCCTTTCTCAAGAACATGATGATCTCTTCACATAGTACATTCCACTGAATCAGAGCATACCAGGACTACAAGAGGAAAACACTACAATATATGATGATTCCTCCAGTTCAGATAGTAATGAAGATGAGGAAGTTTTTCTTTCACAAGAAAATCTTAATCTTTCTGCAGTGGAGGAAAAGGTAACCCTGGTTGAAACCTATCTTACAAATATTCATAACCAGGCATTGTTTCAAGATCCCTATGCTCACTTCTTGAAGGCATTTTAAGAATGGATAAAGGTTATTGGGAGCAGTGTATTGCCAAAAGAAATAAGACTTTTTAGCACTGTTGCTAAGAAACAAAAGGAATGGGAGTGGCCTTATTTGTACAGCCTGCCCAAAGAGATGAGAAAGGACCAATCATGGAATCATTTACTAGATTGGTTGTACTGGAAAAGAGAGTTCATCAATTAAACATGTAAATATTCCAAGTTAGATTAGGGTCGCTAGGAATGTCAATAAAGCTCAGCTCTTGAGCATCTAGTTAGTCTTTTTTTATTTCTTTGAAGAAGAAAAATTAGAAAAATACAAAAAAATAGAAAAAGAAAAGAGGGCAGATAAAAACAAGAAAGGTACAGCCCCATACCAAAAAGAGAGACAAAACCTGAAAGTGTGCAAGCTCAAATGCCACTCCTAAAAACACACTGCTAGTTAGTCATACAGCCTAATCATGACTAATTAGCTTTTCAATTTACTGATGATAGGTTAGTGAATTAGATTAGCCAAACAATACAATCTTAGCTTATCAGTGAGACAGATTAGGATAGAGGAAACAAAGGTTCAAACAAATTCAATATCTGAACCTATGAATCTCAAAAGAAGAGTGGCTATAATTAGATTAAATATTGATCCAAAGATACAAAACAAACTGGTTCCAATATGCTCAAAACTTGAACCAGATGAGAGAGAAAACACAGCTCAAACAAATTCAAAACAGAGCTGAAGAAATAATGAAGGATGTTTTAGTTTTCAGATCTTAAGCCTTCACAAATTCTGTTTTAATTTTAATAAAATCTATGTGCAGCTTGTTTTTATGCCATAGATCTACATCAAGTCAGACTGCTTAATCCTAACTTGGCTACTTTTAAATTTCTGTTTTAATAATTTAGAGAATAAAGGTCTGTCAGACAGTCTAATCCTAACAGATAGTAGTTAGGTAGAATAATTTATGAACTCAACTGTTTAAACTGAGTTCATGGAGAAATAAGAGTAGAAATACATTAGTTTCCTGTTTTCAAAAAGAATAAAATGTTGATGAAGAGAGTTTTCTAGTCCAAATGCACTCTGAAAGAAAAAAATGTTAGGATCATTAGGAATGGGTATGTAGAGATGATGTTTTGATAGGATTCCATTATTTCAGATTGTTGAAGAGATAATAAAATCAAAGAAAGATCAGCTAAAGGGAAGAAAGTTGCTGCCCAATGGATAAGGCACTAGTTTACTGAAAAGCTAGAGATTAATAGCTGAGGTTCTGGACACCTAAAGATCTAGTTGTCCTCCCCAAGTGGAGCCACTGTTAGCCACCTATAAAAATTTGTCATACCAAATGGTGGCTAAATATTTTTAGGCCTTCAAGAAACAATTTCATGTTCAAATTGTGAGTTCTTGAAGTCTTAGGATGATCTTTACCCTTTGAGTTAATCTTCACTGCTGTTTCACTATTATTCCTAAAGTACCTACTGGTTACCAAGAGAAAACTGCTTTAAAAACTCCATTTCTCACCATTCACCTCTCCATTTCAAAATCCCACAAACTCTCCATTTTTAATCCTTACCTCCCTCAAAAAATCCCTCAAAAACACCTTCATTTAACCTACAAATCATCCTAAACCCCTTTTTAACCTTATATTTCCCTCTATTTCGTTTAAAAAACCCTTCTCTCACCTATCGGAACCCTTACTTGGCCTCAAAAAACTCTGTTTTTGGTCTAAAAATCACTCTTCTACACTATATAGGTCTTAGGTCCTTGAGGGCTTATATCCTTTAGCCCCTCGTCCCATATAACCGAACCCCCACAATCGAGCACTTAAAGGCCTAAAACCCTTTTCCGAACCCTTCTTTCCTTTGTTTTTTCATTACCCCAATGTTATGATTTAAGAAAATTTAGACCATTGATATCTGCAGATCAATGGCCATCAGGTTATCTGCTCTCCGCCTGTCCATCTTACCTTACCTTTTCCTCTGTTCAAATAACCCGCCCCATCTTTAAATCCTAACCGTCCATTCGGGTGATCCTACAATCGGGACTAAACCCGATAAGCCAAGACCCGTCCACTACGCGACAAGGTGATCGACATCATCACCGGGCCCACTGCTTCATCTACCCATGCAACTCTTCATCCATCACGCTTCTCCTCCACCATACGATCTGTGACCCCAGATCCGACGGTTGCCGACGCATTTCACATAAATTTTTGCCCCGCTTCACAGTGCACTACTTCCGCGTGAAATAGGCGGTTTCCATTTTCCACGTGTCGCGCGATGAATGGAATCGCGTTCCAAAAGGTAATACCGCCTACCCCCCCAAACGTTGCGCGAAAACCATTAATGGTTTTCCAAAACCTCCTTCCTTCATTATTGTCCAAATTCAAAATTTTGAACCATTTTTCACCTCTGCCAGAGTTTATTCCTACTCCCGCTACATTTTCCCATTCGCACAGCTCCAAACCGCCACCATAAAACCTCCAAAGCAGTTTTCAACCAAATCTTCGTAGGATTTAAATTAACTTTTGTTTGTTTTATGTAGATTTAATGGGCTACAAGGTTATAACCCTTCCAATTATGGTATCATTGGCCGAGGATGATGATCCTCCTGGCCTTTGGTACAAATTGAAGGGTTTTGAAGTGCTAATTACATGTTTTTAGAGAATCGATAAGTCATGATTATTGGTTTTCTGAAAAAAAAAACTCCAATAAACCCTCTGCGCACCTATAAATAGTAAACACCGACAGAGTTAATTAAATTAAAGAGTATCAGTGTCAAAGATGAAGGTTATGGCTTAATCAAGCCTAAACACATATCCAAAGATAAATCACTGTGTTTATGAAACAGAGAATTAGATCAGTCGAAGGAAGCCTTGAATGCCACATCACAGGGCTTAATTGAATCCCCAACTACCAAAATTGCCACCTGTAGCCTCTCTACCTCAAAGGAATACCCGGATCAAATCTCAATCAGTAACATTAAGGCTAAAGACTGCTAACAATTATTACAAACAAAGGGAGATATTTCAAATTGTCAGCAAAGTTATTGTAAAGATAAGAAAGTGCCTTAAAGTCAATCTTTTTACCCACTAAGCCTAAAAAGCAGAAACAGAGTAAAGAAGACTGAGTTGTAATTCAATTCTTTCCTGCCTTATGCCTTGCATGGTTTTCAAGGCTAGGAGTTGCATTTATTATGGAATTAATGATACTCAACCATAGAACTCTTCCACCTCCTCATTTCTTCTATAAATACTTCTGAAGAAGATGAGAGGTTGGTTGGTTGGTCACTAGTTGTAACAATGAAACTCTCTGAAATAATGCATAGTCTGTTAAAGTTGAAGAAGAAATTGAAGTCTTGGAAGCTGGATTATGTTTTGACATGCTCGTTATTGAGAAGGCTCTATCATTGGATCCCTGAGCTTGGTTTTTGGTGATTTATTCTGAACTGTCTGTTTTTTTTCTTGTTTTCATTTTGTTCCATAAATTCTTACTACAGTAGGGTGAAAATTTTAGGCTAAGAAATGACTCCTTGAAGCACCTTAGACCTGTTCATCCTTCACTATTTTATGTTTTCTTCTGCTGAGGCATTTTAGAGTCTTTAATCATTCTCTTGAACCCTTATGCTTGTTTATTTCTCAAATAGTTCAAATAGTTGGTTTCAGCATGATTTATGGTTTTCCCTGCTTGTCTGCTACCACTTGAAAGCTATTTTTGAAGTCTCCCTTTGAAGTACCATTGTTTGTAGTTTGCTAAGGAGGTCTGTTTTGATCATACCCTTTTCTCCTGCTTAAATAGTTGTTTCATAGGTCTTTATAGTTGTAATCATGGATTTTTAGGCGTTCCCTCTTCTATGACTGCAGTTATCAGTGAATCTTTTATGTTTTCTAAATTCTTTTGAAATAAAGTCTTTGAGGAAACAGGCTGTTCCCCGAATCTTAGATTTCATTTTAAAAGTTGTCAAGAAGTCATTATTTGCTTAAAGTGTAGTTTGTAGAATTCATGGTTAGCCCTGTCTATCAAATACCTCTTTATGTTCAAGTTATGTTTTTAAGTTCCCTTTGTTGATAATTCAAACTCTCTTTTCAAAATCATTAATATCCATCTCACTCACAAAACTAAAGGATCCTGTGGCCAAGTTAGATTTTCCCTTTGATATCCCATATCCATTGATGAGCTTGTTACTAACTCCTTTGCCCAATGAATCTGACACTTCTTCTTTCTATTTATACTGCCTATACCTTTCATGTTCTGTTGTACCAATTCAAAAAAACAAACAAATCAAACAAACACTTGCACTTAATAACTAGTCTAAAATCAATACTTAAAAGCAAACAAGACAGATCTTTGCAAAAAATTTGATAGATCCCTCTCTGAGAACAGGAGGACTAGATCCTGGAACTATAAAGATTGGTTTTGATATTGCCTTGTCTTTTGGTTGGCCAATCTATCAGAACACAAGACCCCAATAGGGTACTTGAGTCAAATATGTAAATCCACTAGGTTGGATAATTGATGTAAGTATGAGTCATTGGTGATAGGAATGGTCATACATGGTTGAGTTATAGAGTCATGTACTTCATTGAAAAATCTGTCTAAAGGTTTAGCATGAACTCAGGGGGAGCATGGTAAATTTAATGAACTTCAAATCTACAGAGCTCATCTCTCTACAAGGGAAGAGAAACCTTGTTTTGGTTTTGATCTGCCTTTTGCCCTTGATGTCAAAGGGGGAGAATATCATGGTGTTTGAATAATGGTTATGATTAATGTATCTATTTGTTCTGGTGATCAAACACCATCGTGGTTTCCATCAAGTCAAAAAGAGGAAATTGTTGGCAATATGATGTAATGTGTTGTCCTTGATGGAAACCTACTTGATGAAGTTGTCCTTGATGGAAACCTACTTAATGAGTTGCCTATGTTAAGCAACATATTTATTAAAGATGTAAGAATGATGTATCTACAGATCAGTTCAGATGTGATAGAGAAAATAATTTCAGTAAGTACCAGAGAAATGATAAATATAATATGTCACAACATATACGTGGGTTTGTAAAGGCCAAGTTGTGTATGCACGTGGATAAGTACGTCCCAAGTCACGTATTCCTTTTGCGCTCCAAAAATATAATACCAAGGGGCATTACCATGGTATTAGCCCACATTATTGAGCGTTGTATTTTCTATTTGATTCCGTCCAAGAATACCATTGGAAGTTGTGTGGTTTTGGCTCATGGTATTGGTAAAGGCTAAAACTATATAAGGAGAAGAAGATCATAGTGAAAGGGTGTGCATGTGTCTGGATATTGAATAAATACTTCACTCTGAAGTATATCTACATGGAATGGGTTAAATTTTATTGATAGATCTGAATTAATAATGCACCTATGAATAAAATGATGGACCGGGATCTCTAGACCTGAAATAACTATGTATCTTCTAGATCTATTTATGGAATGTTTACATCTGAGATGTGGTGAATATTTTCTAGAGTGAAGGGCAAGATCTGAGTTGTTTATTTATTCTGAAGATTTGCGTAGCCCTGCAATGTTTGCAGATATATACGTAGGTTCATCGCAACGAAATCACGTATATACGCGGGTTGGTTTCAACAAAAGCACGTATGGAATCTAAGGTCAGTCCTAAAATTTTTGTAGATGTATACGCAGGTTTGTCTCTATGAAAGCATGTATATACTTAGGTTCAGTGAAGTAAAATTGCGTATGGAATATAGGGTTTTTTTGAAGTGTGCAGAAGGAAATCTCTGATCTGTTTTTCTATATTATTGATGTCTGTCAATGATGTCTTCATATAGATCTTAGTTGTTTGAATACTGATTATGCTGCTAGTTGATTATGATTAAAGATCAGTTGTTGGTTTACTGATTGGTGATTCAATGAATGAATTGATGGATTTATCAGTTTCAGTTTGATGTTCTTTGAGCTTAAATGTGTGGAGTGGGTCCAGTCTGAAAATATGATGAAAAGAGGCCTACAAGGTGTGTTGTGTTGAAGTTGTTGGATCCAGTATGAAAATTGATGAAACGTGGTCCATGGTGGTGCTGAGGGTTGAAGCCTTCAATGAGGGGGTTGTAGCTCCCTTCCAGTGGTAGCTGGTAAACGAGATCAGGGGGTAGTAGCTCCCTTCCAGGAGTGGCTGGTAAACGAGATCAGGGGGTAGTAGCTCC
The DNA here is from genome assembly GCA_034641835.2 of Pinus albicaulis. Lineage (NCBI taxonomy): Eukaryota > Viridiplantae > Streptophyta > Pinopsida > Pinales > Pinaceae > Pinus > Pinus albicaulis. The sequence continues at coordinate 4,520 of JAXQQM020072728.1, read as the reverse complement.
CTTCTAGGAGTGGCTAGTAAATGAGATCAGGGGGTAGTAGCTCCCTTCCAGGAGTGGCTGGTAAACGAGATCAGGGGGTTCAAGCTCCCTTCCAGCAGTAGCTGGAGAACGAGAGAAGGTTGTAGCCTTCTGCAGGTGGGTGCCTGCGTGCTGGTATGAATCTGTGCCAGTACATGATTGTAAGCAATTTTCTTTATAATAAATATTGAAGAAAGATACAACATCGGTGGTTTTCTCCCGAATTGGGTTTTCACCTTAAATCCTGGTGTTCATGAGTGTTTCTTATGTGTGATGATTTATTCTGTTCTTACTGCACATGCTTACTGCTTACTAAACATCTGATGAATGAATGATGCACTGATCTACATAAATATTTGTATGCATAATAATATCTTTGGTAATACACAAGTTTTATTAAGGGTATCCACGTGTATACGCGATTTGGGTTCATTAAAGTCGCATATGGAATTTAGTAAGGAAAAATTAAAAATTTTCAGTGAGCTCTAAATACTGATTCACCCCCCCCTCAATATTTTTCCCAACATCGACATCAGCTCATTCATTCTAGAGGACAGTTCTAGAGGGCGGTGTACCTTGGTTCCAGCTTCCACTCTTGTTCGGTGCCCCGGATCAGGCAAAGAGACTCCTTATTTTCTTTTGACTTGATTATTTCTTAGCTCCATCTCCTTTCAGCATGATCGAGATCTGTATACTTGATGGTTCAGTGATGCAGCAGTTGATACCAATGATTCCCAGGTGTGTGTGATATTTCCCAGCCCTCATGAGGGGGTGGTCCTATAGGTAGCACCCACATACCTGGATGACTTCTTCACTTTAGCCTTCGATGCAACTCCATAGATTTGATGATGTCGGCCTCAACTGCTTGCAGTGCCTTCTTGATTGCATATATCAGTCATATTTTCAGAGCCCTTTCCTGTTTACAAGGGCATCTGGGTTGTATTTGTATCTCATTTACTCATATATTATTGTACATGTCCTGGCTGTTATCCCAGGCACAATATTTATTTGGGATTCATTATCATGTTATTTATCTAGCTCATGTTTATGCCAATATGTACTATATTGACTAGTCCCGTGGTTTTCTGAATGCCTCATTGTTTGTACTTTGCCTCAGCGGGCTTAGGTATGCCTCCCCCGTCACCTATAGCATAGGTACTCACTCATCAAAGAGACTTGTCGCACCTGTAAGTGTCGCCTCCTCAGGGTCTAATTCTTTCAGCACTTTGGTCTACCTTATACTTCTCTCTCTTTGACTCCCCCCTTCAGTGTCTAGTGATTGAGTTCTTACAACATACTTCAGTCATACGATTAGCTCCTAATGCTCGCACGATGGGGGGAAATCTGTTATACCATTTTTTGGTCATGTAACCTATTATCATTAAATGGATCCAAGTACACCATGTAAGACCAATTTTAACCTAACTAAAATTGCTTTCACTATAAAAATAACTTAGTAAACCACCTTTATTAAGCTGTTTATGGTCTAAACATGAAACCCCATGAGGAAATATTAAATAAATCTACATTTGTTTGAGTTTCCTCAAGGAATAATTAATTAAAAAGCAGTTTGATTAATATTCCTGGTTATATTTAAGCCAAAACAAGGAAATTAATTAGATAAATAATTATTTATCTTATTATTTCCTAAAGAATAGTCATTTAAACCATATTTAAATAAAATTCTTTGTTAAATATGACTAAATCACCCATAAATAATTAAATAAATCATTATTTATTTGATTATTACTCAACCACATCCTTAAAATGATAAATAAATAATTTATTTATTTATTATTTACAAATAAAGGGATTTAACCCAAGTCAAATTCCTTTTCCCTCCAACAAATGTAATAAAATATTCCATAAAAGTCGGATCTTGATTTGGTTAATAATATTTTAATTATGCACCAATATCTAGACTAACTCAATATTTTGTTATAAATAGAAGGGTTTTTCCATTCATTTGTCACCTTTTGTTGCCTAATTATCACTCTGGATCTATACTTTTGGTCTGAATATTGATCCACCATCATAGTCATATTTTGCTACCATTTTTGTCTGGGTTTTCTACACCATCAAGAGAGAGAAGTTTTAGATTTGAAGTGTTGAGGACTTACAAGAACCCATCCCATTGAGGATAACTGGTAACAATCTTCTGTGTTTTCCTCCCAGGTATCCATAATACAAAATTCATTCAACATATTCTTGTCTTGTCTATTAGATGCATGGAGTAAATCTTTTTTTCTATTGTTTAATGTCTTATAATGCATAGATGTAGATTTTTATAGAATTTATCTTGATCACCTAACTGCATATCTGAAGATATTGGCAGTCATCTTTGCTATTAGGGTTGTTTGTTATGCATCGCTAAAGTGGTATTTTTTCGTACGCTTGGAATTAAGATTCATACTAACAGCTGCTCTCTTGTTCCTTTTTCTCCACATAGAGTGCGCTGTTCACTTGGCCTCTTGGCCTCATCCACTACTGCATTGTTCCACTTTCACACTGAGGAAGTGGTTTTATCTACTAAGGGGATTTATGGGTCCCTCTACACTCTTATTCATCTACTTAATGAAGGAAAGGAAAAATTAATCTTCTAATTATCTAAATTCTAATTAGGAATATTACACAGCGACATAATCAACATCGGGTGCCACACAAGTTTCAGGTGGACGGAAAAATTTGGCTACATTTGTAGAAGGAGCGCCTCGGTAGGCCCTACCGCAAGCTTCAGTCACTCTGATATGGGCCATATAACATCACCAAGGTGGTAGGAGACAATGCCTTTGAGCTTAAAATTCTACCATTCCTTGGTCTGCACCCAGTGTTCAATGTGGACTGACTTCGACCCTACTTTCCACCATTGTTGGACACATCCAACATTCTAGAACAACTCACACCAATAGATTTAAACATGAGCTCCATGGAACATGCCACAATAGATCGTATCATGGATGCATAGATCAAGAACACTCGCCAATAGAAGATCCAAGTTTTATCGGGTTTTCAAAGCTGTCCAACTCCTGCACCAAGGCAAGTGGCTTATCGGGGACTTAGTTCAGGAGAAGTTTCGTCATCTCATGGAGGAACTCAACATAATGGGGACCATTGATTCCTAAGGGGGTAGGAATGATCGAGGTGGATATTGCTGGCCACCCACCTATTCCACTTGGACCCCCACCATTGATTCTTTCAATTTTTCAGTTTCCTTAATTGTAGCACCATTTTTTATTTTTGGCAATTTTTTGGGTCCTGAAATTCCAGAGCCGTTTTGAGGCCTTAAAGGGGTTTTTTTTGGAAAATTTGGAATAATATGGGTCAATCACCAATTTTGGTCCCTCAAAAGTTGTATTTATCATATATATATTTATAATGAGGTATTTTGTGCATCAAACAAAGATTGTATGCCAAAGTTACGTCCCCGGGAAGTTGATGTACCAATTTATCCAAACGGGGCCCATAGTTTTGGCACTTCATCTCCCAAGGTTAGGTTTTTAAATGTTTATGGTTTCCCATAGTTTCTAAAAAACAAATAGGTATTATAGCCTCATTGTAACACAATTCAGAGGCATGTAGCCTCCACATATCTTCTTAGAGATAAGTTACCATCGCCTGAGCTAGTTTATTTCAATTTTGTCTGTAAGCTTATTTTAGTTATTTGATATAAATGAAATAAAGTATATTTTGTGTTGATTATTTGTACTTATTTTTATTTATATATTTATTTTTTTTCCTGCATAAATTCAGATCACTTCCACATATCACTCGAAATATTTTTAGAGCTCTTCCCATTTGAGTGGGTTTCACCTGCTTCTGAGATTATCTACTACTCCAAAAATGGCTCCAAAGGATTTGAACCATTCTATTTCCATGTTTCCATGTTTCTCCTTAATTATGCTTCCTGAGACCTTCTTTGACCCCTGTGCCACCTATTGACATCAATGAAAACTTTTTTGACATCACCCAGTTTCCATAAATAACAAAATATTTCAACAATCTCCCTCTTTGGCATTGATGGCAACACCAAAATCAAACAAATCCTTTAAGTTCTTCTCCCCCTAAGATGCACTTATCTTGTCCTTAATTTTATTTTGTCATTTCTTCTAGTATTTTTTTTGTGCTTGACCATAAACCATGTTTCCTTCATTTTGTTTGATCACTATTGATCTCTCCCCCGTTGAAATGAATGGAAAAGACACCTTCATGCTCCCCTTATCACCATACTCAATTTGTCAACGATATTTCAATGCCATGTTTATCCTATGGACCTAGCAGCTTGACCTTTACATTTTGAACTTGCAACAATTGTCTTTATCCCTCTTAAGGAGAAGCTAGTGGATGGAGGCAAGAGGCACAACTCCCAGTGTTAGTATGAATCGTTCGTCGTAAAAGATCACTTTAGCTATGCATAAAAAATATCCCTAACATCAATTATGGCTATAAAACATATTTAAATTTGCAATTATATGATCCAAATAATGTTGCACAAATCCAGATCT